>JAVBJF010000692.1:0-86885 GCA_033439095.1 Pseudococcus viburni | reverse complement strand
CGTTGATTTTCTCACCTTCGGAACAGAACCAATAGATATAAAAAAATTTGAAAAATAGGAAACCTAAAGCCATAATGTGAAATTTTTTAAGTAACTCTTTCGAATGATATTTTTGAAAAAAAAAAAATTTAAGTAATTTTTCGAATAAATGGGTCGATTTCAACACAAGCAAAACAGATTCACGTAAATAACTTTTATGAAATTAATTCTCAAAATATGAAAGTACAATCACTCCGAAGTACTTTTTCAGAAATCTCGAGAGAAAAACATTCGAGGTAAACAAAAACCTCGAAATGACCTACTAAAAACATTTATTCGGCCGGCTAGCTAAATAGAAACCGTAATGCTAAAATAATACTAAGACGAAAACGAGAAAAATAATTTTCAAAAAATACGATAACGAGTAACGACGATGCAGGAAAAGAAAACAGATGGTTTTTAATCTTTCTCTTATACTTTCTAGGGAAAACTTGAAGTTAGTACTTGAAAAACAATAAAAAAAATCCCTCGCTGCTTCAAGTAGGTATATAGGTATATCTAAGGTAATTCGAGTGTTTTATTTGTTGTCATGAACTCGAGGTTAATTCAAAATTCTTCAACATCGACCACATCACTCAATTAGACTGCACAATGTACTTTAATACAAGTATTATCTGAACGAATAGGTACATCTACTTTCGTATGTTAGGTAAAATGATAAATTTCTTCGCTATTAATTTTAATTTCAAATGCTTTATGTATATGCGCGCGTAATCAGATTACATTTCATTTTTGAATAATTCTACAGATGAAAATTCAACAGTAGGTACACGTTTTCACACAATCCTTTCACATATGCAAATGTATATCAACATCTTTCCATATTATATGTCATACTATTCGCGGGGATTTCTCCCAACAACATTCGTAGATTACCGCGAGTTAATTGTTTATTATTCATCGTATTCCTTTGGCACGAATTACTTGTGTTTTTAATCTTTACTTGGTATTCAGTTTAATGAATATGAATAGGTATTGCGATAATATCGTAAATATTCGAATGTGAATTAAGCAAGTATCGATATTAATTTCGATGATTTCCTTAAATTTGTATAAGCAATTTGAAATTCTTAATCATGTCATTGTCTAATTAAACTGTAAATTTCAATATTTCTCGTACAGGGTGTTCCATGAGTTAGGTATTTCATTCAATCCAGCAAATAGGCAGCATGTCTCATAGGAATGTATATTTGCCAACCTTTAGTGAGTAGCAGCAAAATATACGCATTTGAAAAAAAAAAATGCAACAAAAAACTAAGCCATTTTATTTGAAAAAAAAAAAAAAACATTTCAAAAACTCAAAACATGTTGACCAAATAAATGAAACCCTAAATTATTTTCAGAAAAGAGCTAAAAAAAACTAAACAATTTTCTGAAAAAAAAAACCAAAAACCCCATACCATTTTATGAAAAAACGAAGCGAATTGCAAAATCAACCTAAAATTGTTGAAGAAAAAATAAAAATTGGAACCGTGACCAGTTTTCGAAGAAAAAACACAAAACTACTCTCACAAGGGAGGTATCCCAACTCAAAGTAAAATTTTTAGCCCAAACAAAAAAAATCAAAAATACATCATAACAGGACCCCGTATCTAAAATTTCAGGTGCTGAAGTTCATTTCTCGATTTTTGAGGAATTTTTGAAATTTCAAAATTACCTCCACCCTGCGAAATATGGAAATTTGATTTAATGAATGAAAAAAGCTGAAATTTGGTATACCTATACCTATTTTTGACCTCCTGAATCGATTGGAAGCGGTTTCGAGACATTTCGAAGCCATCAGAAAAGTTTGGAATTTTCCAGTGCTGGAGAAAAGACAATAAAAATGGTCCATATGAGCATCAGCACCTTTAATCGCGGATAATTAATATTAATGACCTATTTGATCGAATAAAGTGGAATTTTCCAAAATTCGCAACTTTGAGTTCAAATTTATGTTTTTTGACTGACAATTTTACTGGAAAAAAATTAATTTTTTGCCAAAAAAATATAAATTTGAACAAGTTGCGAATTTCAGAAAATTCTGTTTTAATAAATCTAAAGGTCACCAATATGAATAATCCACGATTTTAGGCGCTGAAGTGCATATGGGCCATTATGGGCTTTTCTCCAGCGCTAGAAAATTTCAAAATTTTCTGATTGCTCCGAAACGTCTCGAAACCGCTTCCATTCGATTCGGGAGGTTGAAAATAGGGTATTTACCAAGTTTCAACATTTTATCTCGATGTATGCGCATTAGTCGAATTTTTGAATTTTTTCCAGGAAAATTTCTTGCCCAAAAATACAAATTTGAACTCAAAGTTACGAATTTTGAAAAATTATGTTTTAATAGATCAAATGGGTCACCAATATGGATAATCCGCGATTATAGGTGTTGAAGTGCATACCTATAGGCCATTTTTATGGGCTTTTATCCAGTGCTGGAAAATTAAAAAAATTTATAGTGGCTCCGAAACGTCTCAAAACCGCTTCCAATCGATTCAGGAGGTTGAAAATAGGGTATGTACTAAATTTCAGCTTTTTTCGTTCATTAGATTAAATTTTCAAATTTCGCAGGGCGAAGGTAATTTTGAAATTTCAAAAATTCGCCAAAAATCGAGAAATGAATTTCAGCACCTGAAATTTTGGATACGGGGTCCTGTTATGATGTAATGTCGATTTTTTTTTATTGGGCTAAAAATTTTACTTTGATTTGGGATACCTCCCATGTCAGAAAAAAATTGAAACCAAAACTAACCTTCAACAATTTTTATTAAAAAAAACTAAACCCATTTCAAAAGCAAATCAAAAATGCACAAAAAAAACAGAACCAGCTTTAAAAGAAAAAAAAACAGACTAATTTCAGAAAAAAGAAAAGCTCCAAATCATGAAAAAAATCGTTACCAATTTCAAAAATAAACAAAAAATTTCCAAAAGCAACGAAAAACTAGGCCAATTTTAGAAAAAAGATAATTTTCAGAAATAAAACAACAAAACCCCAAACCAAAAAAAACAGAATTTATTTCAGACACAAACCTAAAATTTCTAGAAACAACCAACAAAACCACACAATTTTTTAGGGAAAAAATAAAAAAGGGAAAAATTGAACAATTTCTCAGAAAAAAAATAAAAACCCAAACCATTTGTCCAGTTAAAAGTAGGCAGTTTTCAAAAAAAAAAAAAAACAATTTTCAGGAAACAAAAACTCCAACTCGTTTTCAAAAAAAATAAATAACCGTTTCAGAATTGAACTACAAGTTTTCATCAGGAAAAAACAAACAAAAACCAAATCAAATTTCGAAAATAAAAAGCGAAAAACAAATTATGTTTAGGAAGGAATAAAAAACCGAAAACACAAATTAATTTTAGCAAAAAAACAAGCAACTTCCTTCGAAAAAAAAAAATCAATTATTATTTTCAGAAAAACCCCTAACGATTTTTTCCAAAAATTTTTACAACCCTTGAATATTTTTGTAAGTAAATAGGTAGTCAGCTGTTTTCCAGGAACAAAAAATTAGAAGCAAAAAACCATATCATCTTTGAAACAATCATGATAATGAAAAACAAAACAATTTCTAGGAAAAATTCAAAACTTCAACCAATCTCCAGACAAAAATCAAACCAACGTTAGACTCAGAACAAAGAATTCTTGAAAAATACCAGAAAGAACGAATCAATATTACGAGAAAACAAAAATCCCACACCATTTTCAGGAGAAATGAGAATTAAAAACTCCAATAATTTCAGAGGAAAAAAGACAAGATACGTAGGTACAAAAAAAATCAAACCATTTTCCAAAATAAATTAAACTATTTCCAAAAGTTTTTAAGAATCTAAATTGTATCCAGAAAAAAGTCAGGGCCGACTTTTAAAAATTTTTTTAGATAAAAATGTAATAATCGAACTATTTTCAGGAAACTTCAAAGAATCCAGATTATTTTTTTGTGTAAAGAAGAAAGCGGGTAACCAAAAATCTTTTTTAAAAAACGTAAAAGATGAACCAATTTTAGAAAAAAACTAAAAAAGTAAGTCATTTGTAGGAAAAAAGCAAATATAGCATTTTTGAGAAGTGACCAAAATAAAATAAAAACCCGAAAAACCCAAACAATTTTTTAGAAAAAAAAAACATTTTCAGAATAAAACAAAAACATTGAGCAAATTTGAGGGAATAATAAACTATTTTCAGGACACCCCCCCCCCCCCCAAAAAACCATTCAAACATCATCACAAAAATTAAACCAATTTCCGAAAATAACTCAAGTCATATTTAGGTAAAAACAAAAAAAGAGGAAAAACCAGACAATTTTCAAAAAAAAATCTCAACCTATTCTAAGAAAATAAGTAATTGAAAGGAACACAATCATGGTCAGAAAACCTCGAACCATGCATAGAACGCTTGATACCTCACTTTGGTTTTCTGACGCGAATGCAAAACCCAACACCTAAAACATCGCCCATTCATAAAGAAGATCAAAAATAGGCACCTTATTAGTATTAACGATATGTACGAAAGAAGCTTTCAGAGCTGAGTACATCGTTTAGTAGGAGCTTTCGAATTTGAATACGTAGAACTTGTTTATAACACTAAATCGTATTGAATAATGAATGCGAATTAAAACCTTAATTTTCACTTATAAGTGGAACGCAGAATTTACTCAGCTTTGGCGTGATAAGGTATAAGAAGTACTTCGAAGCATCAATAATCCGCTTAATAAACACGATACTTTATTGTATAATGTAAAACTTATACTTTATAACAGCTCTTGGAATAATAATAAACTATACCATTTGAATTAATTCATTTACTATGTGTTTCTTTCTATCGTTGCGTCGATGATTATGTACATTAAAATGGGGTTAATTTTATCATCAATTCGTTCAACATGGCGAAATACGACCCTAAAAATTATTTCCGACGCTAATTAAATCGAAGAATAAGAATCTCGAGAAAAAAATCCTCATTTTTATAGCACATATCCGGCTCGTAAAAGATATTTATCGTAAAATGCTCCACAGTATAAATCGTTCGACGACGGATCTCCATTTGTAACGAAATCGAAGTCGAACCGCAGAACAATATGAGACTGTTTTGAAGAAAATTTTTCAAAAAAGATTTTTCGTATGGTTGGTACCGCGTACCCGTAGCATTTATATTCAAATCAGTTTGCCATCATAAAAAGCCCATTGTGAGGTTGAATAATTTCCACATTCTTTTTTCTTTTCCTTTTTCGTTTATTTTTCCCCGTTCTAGGGCTGGTTTACGCAACGTTTATTTTAACGAAGCGTATCGTTTTTAGATGTTAAGTCAAGGTTACATTGATGAAATCTTTATAGGTTGAAAATTTTTCTCGAATTCTTTGTTGCTTCGACTCGTTGCGGAAACGAAATTCGTACAGCTGTGAGCTGGGTACGGCCGAAGTAACGAGGTTAATTATTAAAGAATATACCGTTATCGAATTGTTTATTAAGTGACGGAGACCGACGTGAAGTTAGCGTTGCATGCGACATTTCGCATTAATTCGCCGGGCTAATAAATTGTATTAATGATTATGTGTTTCTGGCATGGAATTTTCTCCACGTTACGCCTGTACAGTTTTTGGCCCCTAAATTGAGATTTCAAAAAAACGTCTCTGAAATCGAGATAGGATTTTTTACCATAATCGTATTATTAGCAGGTAAGATTTTCACGTGTTTTTTGAACGACAGTCGAGGAAAAAAATTTGAAAATCCAATATACTTAATGAGCACTCGTATCTTCAAGAAATTCGTACAACACGTAAATAAACCTCATTGGCTGAAGAAATAGAAAAGAAATTCGCGCAACGACAGAAATTCCAATTTCGTTTCCCATTAAACTGTTTGAGCGGATGGTAAAAGAAATGGAAAATTTTCGAATACCGAAAATTGTTTATTTTTCCAACAAACTATACGGTATTTCAAACAGACTTGATCTCCTTGCATGTGTGATTCGGCAACCCTACCTACATCTGTGCATGTGCAAGCGTTTGCTTTGCTGTGAGTTGGAAATTTTTTAATATTTTTGCCACATGATGTACCGCTTTTAATATTACAAAGAGACAATTTATATTCTGTTCGAGTAAACCATAAATCAAATTGAATTGAATATGGATTTAAATAAAAAATTCGAAAAAATTTTGAAAGAATTGATTTTTTGGTCTTGCCTTTTATAAGCAAAAGAAATCAACATTTTTCAGGGTTTTTTGAACGTTTAAAAATTAAAATTAAGTACAGAGAAAGAGTTAAAATAAAATAAATATACATTAATACCTAGGCAATGTAAAATATACTTTCAGGTTCCAGTGATTTAAAAAATTTCAAAATGTCTTGAACATTACATACTTTTTAATGTTGTAGGTACAATTTTAAAAACTGTCGGATTTTTGATCGTAATTATGTTTTAGGCATGTCACAAATATGAAAATACGACTTAAAAAATAATTATATCTATCGAAAAATAATTTTATACTGCATATTTTGCATTACTTACATAAATTATTTTACCTACATTAAAATTTTCAAAATTGCTTCGTTCTCAAGTTATATGTACATTTAGAATGAAGAAAAATAAAATAAAATAAAATACCCCAAAATATGAATATTTTCAAGGCCGGACCAATGACCAAATAAGATGGGGAAACTTATCCTAACGGCGGAGAATTGCATTTCCATTCCAAAAAATTGTGGATGAGTCGAAAAGTTTCCAAAACTGATATCCAACATTTTAGAAAAATTTTAATTTTGAGCCAAAAAATGAAAAGGTTACACTGCATCAACAATTTTGTTTGGCAAATGGGTATGCAACTTTGAAAAACAATTTTGGGTCATATTTCGTTTTGCGTAAGATTTTTGAAGCCTCTGAATCCCTTTTTAGGATTATTCTAATCCTAAATTTGGAAGGTGACCAACCGAAGTAAAGAGTGATCCAAAATACTAACTTCTTCAACCTTATTAAGCCAGGAATCAAAATAAAACTTTTTTTTGACCTCTCCAGTTCGTTTCTAATATTATTTCATGATGATAAAAAAAAGTGACCGACGAAGTTTAACCCAAAAATCTGGAAAATTTTGAAACTGATACCAAAGAGCATGTTCTAAATTCTAATTATTCTTTCTGGGATCTTTTTCTGAGATAATTTGGATTGGAATTCTAAACGGTTCCAGAAGGGCAAAAAAAAGGAAAGAAGAAAATAGGATGACTCATAGGTAAATGGAATATTTTGGACGTTATCTACATACCCATCAAATGAAATGTCAAAATTTAATTTTTTTGAATTTGATTCTCATATTATTTCATCAAACGAAAAAAAAGTGACCCAGAGTGGATGGAGCTGAATTCAATATTTCGGAAAATTTCTAATTTGATTTCATAGAGAGAATATTTTACAAGCTTTGAAATTTTTTTCTAAGATAATTTTAAGCCTAAATCTCAAAAGATTTTGAGAAGGCGGGAGGAGGAAATGGGCCCAAAATTGGAATTTTTTATGGCAAAGTGTCAAAATCTACCTACGATGGTTTTTGAACTTTCAAGTCCATTTTTCAAGTCACGTCTGGAAAATAACCAAAAGAAATCTCAAGAATGAAAGATTTTACCAAGAATTTTGGAGAATGTTTGATTACTCCAAAGTGGACCTCCTTCTTCATCATGACCTCTTCCATTTTACTTATATGTACCTACATCTAGTTATAACAAATACAGACCAGAAAGGTTAAACAAACATTAATTTAGACACCTTTAATGTTGATTTTTGTTTCCTATTCCCTCCCTCTACTACCTTTCCGGCCCCTTTTGATGTTCTAGCCAAAAATTACCTCAGAAATGAATTACAGAGGTATCTAAAAAAAAAAAAATACTGATATTCAAATTAATTATTTTCAAATTCCAATTCGATCTCTGTCTCCAATCAAATTCTATTTCAGTTTTTTCAATGGTATGGAGGTCAAAAACCATAGGTACATTTTTATGCTTCAAAAGAATTACATTGCTTTGTTAGAATTTCGTTGAAAAAGTAAGAGAGGAAACTAAGAAAAAATTTCAATGAAAAGGGCAAGAAACTAAACATTCTCTTTTCAACATAGAAACTCAAAACTAGGTATGCTCATAATCATTTTAGCATTTGGCTGGTCAACTTATCAAGTCGTACTTTTTGATTCTTAAATTTTTCCAATTCGAAATGGATTTTGATTCCACATTGAAGACACCTCTCCTTCTCTCCTCTCCTCCATATTTTTTTCTATGGAAGATATTTTTGTTAGAAGAAATATATCTGTTTTTGATTAGTTGGTTATAGAGCGGAATCGATCGACTGAGGGCAGAGAACGAGGCTTGCCGCTACCGCCCCCTACCCCCATGAAAAAAATTATACTTTTAATTGGAAATTATGATTTGAGTCTGAAATTTTTCGAAAGTGATAGTCTTTATTTGAGAAGAATTTTCGTTCAAAGCTGAGAAAGTGAAAAAAATTGTAAAAAAAACTGAAAAAATCTATTTCAGTCAGAAATTTTCAATTTTATGTTTTTCAACCGAATAAATAATAAAAATATAATAAGTACCCGGGGAAAAATTTTTATTTTAAATCATATATGCTCATATATGGGAGTATATTCGGGAGTATATTTGGTCATATATGCTCATATATGGTCAGACTGGAAAAGCGGCCATACTGGATCATATATGGGACGATATGGGATTTTCAATATATGCTCATATATGCTGATATATGAGCATACATGCGTTCATTATATTCACCCATATATGCCCATATATGAACTAATTAGACTAGACGTGGCCATATGAATCCATTTGTACCCAAACTTGAATTTTGGGTGCACATGGATTCATATGACCACGTCTAGTCTAATTCGTTCATATATGGGCATATATGAGTGAATATAATGAACGCATGTATGTTCATATATCAGCATATATGAGCATATATTGAAAATCCCATATCGTCCCATATATGATCCAGTATGGCCGCTTTTCCAGTCTGACCATATATGAGCATATATGACCTAATATACTCCCATATATGAGCATATATGATTTAAAATAAAAATTTTTCCCCGGGTAATCTCATGAAAAACGTAATGTACTCTCTCAATTATAAATCAGTGAAAATTATCGAAAATCACTGAGAAACAGTCAGAATTGCAGCACAGGAGAAAATCACTGAATTTGTTTACTGAAAACGAATCAGTGAGAAAAATCACTGGAAAATAAGTGAAAATTCACAGAAAAGTCAGTGAAATCTTTGAAATTTGCAGAAAAATTAGTAAAAATCAGTGAATGTTGCTGATTTTTCCTGTGCTGCAATTTTGACTATTTATCAGTGACTTTTCACTCATTCAGAATGAAAGAGTACCTATGTCAGCAATGATTTCTTCATTCTTCGTATCAATAGATTCAACACCAACGAGTGTGAAAATTAAATTATATAGTTCCTTCAATTTTGATTCTACTCTCTAATTTTGAATCAGTGAAAAATCATTAATAAATGATCAAAATTGTAGTACAGGGAAAATCAGAAAAATTCTATTCTTTGATTTTCAGCGGATTTTCTCTGATTTTGAAAAGAATTTCACTGATTTTTCAACAAATTTTAGAGATTTCACTGATTTTTCAGTGAATTTTCACTGTTTTCCAGCAGTTTTTTCACTGTTTGCTTTTCAGTGAGATTTTTTCACTTACCTATTTATTGCTGTGCTGTAATTTTGACTGTTTTCCAGTGATTCTCGATAATTTTCACTGATTTATAAATGAGAAAGAAGATCAAATAAGTATGAACATGATCTATTCAGTACAAATTTTTTCAAAACTATAGGTAAAAAAATTATACACGAATTTTTTCTGCTGTAATATCAAAGGACTTGAATGGAGTTTCTAAAATATCAAAATTAGGCAAGTCTACAGTCTACCATTAGCGCATCCAGGGGGGCTCAGGGGGGCTTGAGCCCCCCCCCCCCCCCTTAAGCTCGGCCAGGAGATTTTTTGATCATAAAAATGTCAAAGAAGAGTATAATTTTAAAAATTTTCGTCCTCGGCTTAGGCAGTATTTTAGTTCCTTTTTATTGAATAAACATACAACTCTCCAAACTCGAATCAGTTGAATTTGCAGAAATTCTGTCTTTTTTAATCAGTGCAATAATTTTCATTGAAAATTAGTGATTTTTCGGTTAAAAATTACTAATTTCTTAATCAATGCCCCATTAATAAGAAATAATCAATAATTTTGACAAATGAAAATCAGAAAATCTTGTCATTTTCCAATTTTTCTTCGCCTAAATCTGTAGGTACCTATGTATTATCTTCCTACTGAAAATACCCCAACTACTCCAGCCCCACTGAAATAACAGGTTACTTAATTTTTTCATTGAATTTTAACCCCCTTCCATTTTTTCTCGAAATCTGAGCCCCTCCCTCACACAATTTCAGGGTGCGCTTATGCAGTCTACAGTCTACACTCATCATCATTTATGCAGTTCAAGGCTGCCACACTCCCAAACCTACTAGCTAAAAGCTACCCAACGGCTAATTCCCACTCGTGTACGATACACAAATGGAAGAAATCATCATCTGAAGAAAAATACCCCAGTAAGTAAATTTTCATGCCATAAAGCGCCGTTTAAAAACCTCCGAATTGGCTTCGCACGACCTCTTCGCATCATCTCGTTAAGAGAGAGCGACGATATGACGAATAAAAGAGGCAATTAAAAAGCCGGTGCAAGACAAAAGTTAACATTATTATGACACTGCAAATGGACCGACTTAGTTAACAACCGCGCACGATACCCCATATAAATGCAAAGCTTTTATACTTGACGATGAAAACACCTTTCTCTCTACATCATCTAAAAATAAATAATGAAACCGAGTTTAACCTTTCCAAATACTCGAATGTTTATTCGGCGGTTGAATGCGTCGTTACGCAAATTCGCGCCGGTCCTTTTCAAAGACCTGCAACCATCGTGTATTTATAGTCAAAATTTTCCACTCTCTTTTCGCTGCCGAGCAAAAAATTTCTAATACAGAAGCAAGGTTTCTACGTACTTAAACGTATTAATTTCAAGGTTGGCGAAATTCTTGCCATTTTTTTCATATTACCATAACTCTTTTAACAAGATTTAAACCAAAGTTGTAAAAAATTTTGCGCATTCTTTGTTCCAAGACGACGCGTAATTTAACGCGAAACTTTGATAAGAAAATCCTTTTCATAACACTCCATCATAAACCGATGTTCAAACAAGTACCCTCGGCTTTAAATACTATACGGATATTCGCCATCAAGCATAACAAATACAACATAAAATGACATGGTAACACAGCAATAAAATATTCCCACCATGGTACCAGCACATAAAAACCAGCAAAAAGTTCTTACTTTAAATCAACTCGCGCGAGTTGAATAAACTTTCATTCGTTTTTTATTCGCCGCGAATGGTATTTTATTTTTTAAAATCAATACTTTAAAATTTTCGAATACACGATTTTTACCAAACAATTGTAGAAATATTTTTCGATTTTTTTCTCAATTTTTAAAATAGCGAGTGCTTATATTGTACGCTGAATGGTGCACCGAGTCTGGTAACTTATTAAAAATTTCATCATTATTTTTCCCAAGTGGTTATACGTTGAAAAGGGCAGACAGAACAATTCATTATTTGAAGAAAACGAGCGCTCTTAAAAAGAAGGAAAAAAAGAATAATAAGGTATACGATGCAAGGTTCGATGATTTTAAAAAATATTGCCCGAATGACAATTGACGATACGTTATTAAAAGAGATAAACGGACAAGAATGAAAATGACATGAGGCAGCAACCTCGATGAAAAAAGATTATTTATTTGATGGGTATTCTATTTATATGTAAGTAATATATAATTGGACGACGAATTGGTATAAATATTTTTTATCAATATTAAATATGGATGAGTAGGTAAACTAGATCAAATAATTGAAAATTATAAATATGACTGGATGGTTAAAAAAATATGAATTTTTTAACAACGAAGAAAAATTGAAGTGAATTTTGAGAAAAAAATTGCCAAAGCTCAAAAAATAAATAATTTGATTCTAATTTTTTTCAGATCAAAATATACGAAAATATAGCCCACACGAGAAATTTTTGAAGTATTTTTTTCTCTCTCTCGAATATCCATTATTTTCCAAACTAAGCAACAAGTTAATACTCAACGGTGTAACAATTATTTAAAAAATTAATTTTAAAAAAACTTCCGGAAACTTCTTCAAAAAAAAAAAACTTGATACATCCTACTTCTCGCTCGGATAATAATATTTTAAAAATAAAACTGTAGGTAGCAAAGCTCTTATTTTTATCTGTTAATGAAATCACAACAGTTAATTTTTCTAATAAAAAATAAAAATAAACTTTTCTCGCTCACGTTTTTCCCTATAAAGTTGTATTTTCCAGTAAACATTTTTTTCTTATCGTAAAACTACATAATTAGATTAAAATCTACATCAAAGTCTAATACTTCGAGTTTCATTTGATTTTTAAAAATAATTCATAAAAGCGGAAAAATAATTAATCCTGAAAAAAATTCCGAACTTACTTCATCAACGTAAAATAATATGATTTCGAGAAATTCGTCGAAAAACTTCGAACGACGAACGTAATCGAGTAAATTTTCCAAAACCCAAACACAACTGAAGCCGTCGACGACGAAGCACGAACTGATACCGTCGACGATCTCGTTTTGGAAAATTATTCAACTTGATACCACCCCAAACTCCATGTGTAGTACTCCTATCATTATAGCTTTTCGGTGTAATGCTATTAGTAGGTAATACTCGAGAATTGACAAAAACCATTTCTTTTTTTCGCACGCCTGAGAATAGATTTGAGGATTTCGTTTGGCGTGTAACGATTGAGGGATATTTTAAGAAAAAGAATGAATTTATCTGTGTTTCAATTTTTTTTACGAAGAAGAGATAATAAGTTAGCAGGATGTTGGTTTGAAAAAAACGTAGGAGGATCTAATTTATTTAATTATGTTTTTTAATTGTTTTTTTTTTACGAGGATATAATTACGAATTTTTTTAGCTATAGGGTTTCGACAATGGGTTCAAAACTTTTTGAAGTCGATATTGAATTTTTTTAATGTGTATTTTTCAAGACGATTTTTTTTGGTAACTTTTTCCTGTGTGGAGTGTCTTTGCACTAGTTTTTCGAGTTTTTCAAGTGGGATACTCCTCAGTTTTTCCTTCTCATTGAGGAGACAGCTCAAAATCTCTATTAAGTAAGTAACGTTGATAATTAATTACACTCGTTCAAGAATTAAATCAGATAGGTTGGCATTACGTAACCAACTTGTATGAAGTTTTTTATCCAACCGGAACAAAGTTTTAATTAAATTTCTACTATTTAGCACTCGCGAGAAAACCAATCGACATCGAGAGCAAATAAGATTTATCAACAAATAAGTAACTTGATGCTTTTCAAAAAAGAAGAAGAAGAAAAACTTTATGAAAAAATTACGGTGACTATTTCACAAACAAAAAACCACGAAGAATTTAATATAAATGGAATTAGAACTAGTTCAGAGATTAAATAACAAAGGTGTATACAAACTACAGACATTATATACTTAAGTTAAAAGTTATATGGTAATTTTTTTTCGAAAGAGCATATTCATCATTATGCAATAATTCATGTCAACACTTCGTAAACAACGAGATATATAATTACTCGTACTTTGAGTTCTCTTTTTGATGAATATACTTTTTAATACGTATTTGTGCTTTGATATCCATCTCATAGTAGAAAAAAATAAGCAAGTCGCTATTAATTAGAAAATCTGATTTAAAGTTCCCAAAAATTACCAACTTTGAATAAAATGGTGTTTCATTACAGGAATTTTTTTAACCCTTTGAAATTTCAACGGGTAATATGTACATATTTTCTGCATACTTATACTAGTTGAATATACTAGTTGGAAAATATTCCTTCAAATTTTAAAACGAAGGCACCCCAACCCATCGCCCTGGAAAGCACGAAAGTTATAAGAATTCAATGAATTTTGATTCTTGAACGATTTTTTGCATAATTTTCGCCTTTATTTCTCAATAAATTCTTATTTTATTTTTTTTAAATTTCATAAAATTAGAAACCAAATGATTTCTATTGTCGAATTTTACAAAAAATCAATCTTGAAAGTGAATACAAACCCCCCCCCCCCCTCCCTTCCTGTAAGAGCTCAAAAGTTATAGAAAATTAACGATGTTTGATTCTTGAACGATTTTTTTACCTCCTACAATCGATAATTAAATTGAAAAAAATAATAAAATAATTTTTAAAATTTTATGAAATTGGAAATTCAATGAGCATCGGCATAAAATTTTGCTAAAAATCGAATTTACAAACAAAGACCCCCCTCCCCCCCCACATTCAAAATGTTATAAAAATTAGATAATTTTAATCTCGGAACGACTTTCTTGTATAATTTTCATCCTCGTTTCTGTATCGATTTTCTTGTTGTTTTTTTTAGAAAATAGAATGAAGGAAATTTTTCGAAATGATTTTCACTTTTTTCCAAGTTTCTAAGCCTTTCCACCCCTTCAAATGCCTGAGTTGTCTATCTTATCTCAGAAAATTTTTCACCCATAAAATATTGATCACAGCATCCACTACATTTAAAATTCCTTTTTGTTTGTTCTGTTTTAAAAATGCTTCCATAAATACATCCCCTCATCCCCTTCTCCCATTACACACATTTTGTATACCTTTTCGATCATTTTCCCCGCCTTTTTAATTAAAATTTGTCAACCGATGATAATCACTAAAACACAATTTCTGTGAAAAAGAAAAAAGGCACATTTGACTGACTGCTACAATTTTTTTCGAAAAAAACTAAAAAAGTTGAAATGTGTTTTTAGAAGTTTTTTAAATTATTTTCAACGATTTACTCTACAAAATTTTGGGGATTAGTCGCCGGAAACAGGGAATAGGAGTAAAGCGGAGTCAGGAGTCAAGATCTGAAATTGACTCTAGAATCAAGGCGAAGTCAGGAGTCAGGAGTCAACTTTCTCCTTGACTCCGGGAGTCAAGCCGGAGTCGGGAGTCAACTTTTTGGCTGACTCCTAGTCCCTGGCCGAAAACGATAAAAATTGCTAAATTACTAATACGCAATTCTATACAGCGAGTACTTGAATTTTTTTAAAATTATTATGATGCAAGGCTCAGCTTGACATTTTTCTCCAAATTTTACATAAATCTAAGCCAATGAAGAGCGAAAATTTAAAAAAAAAATTATGCTTACCGCTAAAAATTATTACTCTTATTCAAATAAATAAGTTACCAAAGCTGAAAAATTTTGTAAAGAGTCCTTCAAAAAAAATACGAAACTACAAATTAAATTAAATTGAGCTCGAAACAAGTGAAATATGTTCGAATCCGGATTCGAATCCAAAAAAACCGAATGATTCGTGGATTTTGTTCTAACCTTGATCATCTGAGTATAAAATTTATAGAAATCAGAGAAAAATTAAGTGTCAAAATTTTTAAGCTCATTTTTCAACTTCATGTTTTTTTTTTTATTCCGTGCTTTTCATATTTAAAAATAGGTAGGTACTCTGCTGATGGAAAATCAACCCTACAATCGGAGACACCTCCTCTCCTCCGAAAAAATCGAAAGCTAATAAAAAATAAAAGAAAATGTTTATCCTTAAACGATTTTTTATACCTACAATTTTTGTCCTCGACGCTCATTGAATCAATAGGAAAAAATGATGCATTTTTTTCCAAATTTCATGAACTAAAAAATCCTATGGTTTTTTATTGTTAATGTAGAATTGGTCAAAAAAAAGGGGTCATAAGGAAAAACGCGGCGGCCAACCAATTTTTGGCTCTAATGGTCTATTTTCATGTCCTGAACATGAATCACTGTGGTGTCCGGTACCGTCCGATGTGCGCGTCTCTCCCAAATTGTAGATCTTTGCCCCCAAATCAGGTTTTTGGCCCATAACTGCCAAAATATTGGTGCTAGAGCAAAAATGAGGTCTATAAAACTTATTCTAGGTACGTCAAATTTCCTATCAGATGACTTTTAAATGGTATTCACAAACCCAAATATGATTGATCAAAGGGAGAGGGTTTTCTCCAGAAATCTGATTTTTGGCGTATATCTGCTGAAACGATAAAAACCAAAATTGTAGAGAATAACATTTCCTATCTAGTAGAAGCGGTTAGGTTTTTTTGGGACGCATAGTTTTCAAGATATTTTCGAGTTAAATTGAACTTTAGTAGAGGCAATTAAGAAAAAAATGAAAAATAAATCAATTTTTGGTCACAAAAAATTACTTATGTTCAACTTCACACAAAAATATCTTGAAAAATATGCGTACCAAAAAAATCTAATTGCTTTTACCAGATAGGAAATTTTATTTTCTGTAATTTTGGTTCTTATCATTTTTGTCGTAGGACGCTTAGTTTGCTCAGAAACGTCACTTTTTGGTAGGCAAAGCACAAAAAATTGTAGGTATTCTTTCACAGAATTTAGGAAATTTTAAGCTGTAATTTTTTTTATAAATGAGATAAGAGGTCTGCGGTTTATTCCATTCGATTCATCGTAAAATTTTCTATAAGACTAGGCCTTTCTCAAGCTCGTGTTTATTGTTCTAGAAAAACTTCATTTTTCGACACCCCCCCGACACACACACAAAGCAAACTTTGAAAGCCACGAATAAGTATGTTGGTGTATTTCGATTCCCAGAATCAGAATTTAGGCATTAGAACTGTAATACAGAACAACAATTTTTTTTGTTGACTAATGTTATGAATAAAATTGGAAACCCCCTTTTTTTGCTCAATTGTAGCTTCAGCCCCCTCGGGTTTGTGCATATCATTCAAAGCCATTTGATTGGAAATTTGATGTAGATTAAGTTTTGTAGACCTCATTTTTGCACTAGAATCAATATTTCAGCAGATAAAAGCCGAAAATCAGATTTTTGGAGCCCACCCCCTTCGATCAATTATAGCTCCAGCCTCCTTGGGTTTGTGAATACCATTTAAAAGTCGTCTGATAGGAAATTTGACGTAGAATAAGTTCCATGGACTTTATTTTTGCTCTAGCGCCAATATTTTGGCAGTTATGGGCCAAAAACCTGATTTGGGGGGCAAAAATCCACAATTTGGGAGAGACGCGCACATCGGACGGGACCGGACACCTCAGATTCATGTCCAGAACATGAAAATGGACCATTAGAGCCAAAAATCGGTTGGCCGCCGAGTCTTTCCCTATGAAATGTTAATGGTGTTTCCCAACTCCTACAAATGTCTAGAAATTCTTTCTAAAAAAAAAACTTGAAAATTTTTCTGAAAATCGAACTTGCAAACAGGGACTATCTCATGACTCGAAAAGTTACTAAAAAATGAAAAAACTATAGTCCTTGAATGATTTCTTTTTACAATTTTTTCCATCTCGTATTTCAATCAATTGTTTTTTATGCGAAAAAAGGCACGTTTAAAAATTTTATTCGATGATTTTTTCATCTCTAACCCACTCTCTCTCCTTGAATATTTGTCTGCCTTCCCAATTGCCTTATTTTAGGTTGACTGCTCAACTTGAAACATGTCGTATAACCATTTTTTAAAATAGATTTCAAGCCATCCTCCGTTTTCCTCCTCTCGCGAAAACCTCGTCATCCGAGCTAGATTACGAGAAAGTTATTAAATTCTGGAAAACACGGTCGCTTAAAACTACAGGTATTTTCAAATTTTACACCATATTCCAGACACTATTATTTCGAAACGTTATGTCGAGAGATGCCAAGTATAAAAAATTCAGCTGCTGAAATTGATTTGATGGCGAGCTGCTGCATTTTCTGTTTATCCATTCAACAAGAATCGAATATAAAATTCAAAATTTCACAGCCTTACTCTGGGAGATTAAATTTTATCGAGGCCGAATCTTATCAATAATTCAAAACGAAATTTGCGAGATAAATGCTTTACGACAAGACAGCGCTCAATACTTGCTGAAAAAGCCTTTAAAAAATATCGCTCAGTTTCGAAAAACAACATTTAGGTATTTTGAGTTGATAGGGAAATTCAGACACGTGTTGTAATTCAATATCTACGCAGATCTACCGTACCATAGAGCATTTCAAACAAATTCACAACTTTTACTCTCAAAATAGGTATAGATAGGCCAATGCCCTTTGTAATGGATTCAGTACAAATCGCTAGGTAGGTACAGTCAATTATAAGCCATCACTCTCAATCCAGGTTTCGAGTTGAAATAATACTGGTACCTAAGACTTTGATCTATACACGTTGAATTTTGCATTTCAAAATAAATTCAAAATTTAAACACGATTAGCTAAAACATAAGACGTCAATGTCGAGTTGGTAACTTTCGAAAGCGATGTTCTTATAATTTTATAAGTATCTACCAATGACAGAAACAGCACAACAAATTAAAACTACAAGAACAATTCAAAGACTTGAAGCGTATTTTATTAACAATTTCTCTCCTACAATTTGCAAAAATAACCCAACCTCGTCTGAGAAAATTTCAAAGTCATTTTTACGAAGCTTATTGAATTAGCCAACACTTAAACCCCCACATTCTGTTTTTTCAAACAACTCCACAAAATTCAGCGAATTCTGGCATTAAAAATAATACCAAGGTTTTAATTCCCGACACGATTTTCGCACTGTCTCTGTATCCCTATCAGCAGTTCAGCACCCAATGTCCATGTTAATTTTCACTTTGACTAATCTCGTCGGTATCGTCCTTCGGTCCTTGGATCCGGCATCGGCGACGAATTCGCCATACAAACTTTATTTTATCGCTGCCGCCTGCGAAATTAGCCAACGAGAAACATCGATAGCTAATTCGTCACATTATCAAAGGAATGTAAATCTACGTGTAGAATTTTTCTGCAGATACTAAACGACGAAACCGTACGCTAATTGAATTAACATAACACTTGATAGTTTACGCTATGGAGAGTATTCATTTTAATGGCGGTAATTCGGGTATTTTTCCCACCCTGTTACAACTATTGAATATGCAATTTGGCGCACATACGTTCGGGTTACGCAAAAAGGCACATGCTATGATACTTGTAATTCAACTCGAATACGAATTCGAGTACGTACAAATAAAACGACTAGAACGTATGGCTAAAAAGTTCATTACAAATTGAAATCTAAAACCCATTAATTTGAATCAAAAAAAAAAAATCGACAGAAAAAACGTGCTTTGGAATCGAAACGTGAACCATGCATATGAAGGTAGATCTAAAACTGTACCACCGGATTGGAAATATTAAACATTTTTATCAGCTGTGCTACATCTTACATCTACATTAAAGCTTCGTTAATGCGTACTTTTTAGCGGAACAATAAAGCTTTACTAAAGGATAAATAAATGTCTCTTGAAAAGTTTTCTCTAAAACATACTACACCAAGGTAGAACGTATAATAATGATAAGGGATAAAATTAATTTCTCAAATATTCCAGCTACATTTAACTTTACCCTTAGTTTGGCTGGTAAATTTCATAACCATTTCTTGAAAATATCTTTAGTTTTGGTATTAGAATAGTTAACTGTTTACTCGGCAATTTTTAGTTTATTCCTATTTCTCTCCGGGTTGTGGTGAGATTTTCGTCGAGATAAAAACCAGTCTCGATGTGAATTAGCGAGGAAAAAAATTCAAAATATAATAAAAGAGAAAAACTTCTGCGGCCTATTACAAACTTCTGCCAAGTCTAAACATAATCCATATTGAGACGAATTCGGTATTTTGATGACATCGCCACACGTGGATCATAAAAATTCAATCTTTTTTCAACCCTTTCGAGTGTAATTATTTGTGAAAAAAATGAAACAGATATCACGAGTAAATAATTTTTTTTATGAGATTGTTTGTCTAAGGCAGAAAAAAAGAGGAAGGGTATAAAGGAGAGGCAAACCACAAAAAACTGTATTTAATGAACAAAGCGTGAATTTTGGTATGCGAAATCTCGGAGCTAAAATAAAGTTTTTGAGACCGGGAACCATCCGCGCTCCTCTCTTCTTCAAGGAGGGGGAGAGGAGAGGGTTCACAATTTCGAAAAATTTCTAAAAATTGAGTTTTTGTTAGAAATGAAATATTTTGATGTCTGCTGTTAGATATTGATCCGTTGATTCAATTTTTACCATTAAAACCATTTCTCCATCACTACCCCTCTAAGGGGGCACCAAGCCCTAAAATGTGAACTCGCTGTGAGTGGACATTCAAAATTGAAATTTTGTGAAAATATACCAAATAAGGAATACAAAAAATTGCTGCAGTCCATTTTTCGATTCCCACTCCCTCCTATCGTCGTGGACTCTTGAAAATTGAGAAACATTCAAAATTGTCATTATTGTGCCAAAACACAACGGAAATATGTAGTTGACCAAAGAGTATGTACTTCTTGTCCCCCCTTCCCTCAGCACGCTCACACAAAGCTCCTAGTGGATCTATGGGTGAAAAAAGTGCGGAATAAAGGGAATTAACCTATAACCAGTGGCGTAGCCAAGGGGGGACTGGGGCGATCGCCCCCATGGCCTTTTTTTTTTAAAAATTTTGAGCAAAAAAAACGTCTTTTTTGAACATTACAAATTCAATTTTTTCAAAGCTTCGCCCTCGCTTCGCTCGGGCATGAACAAAATCATAATTATGTCAACTAATTGAGGCAATATTGCAAAAAAATGCTCTCTTTTAACCCCTTCCCCTAAAACCTTCTAGTTATCCAAGTCTTCATACCCTCTTTGTACCCTTCTGAAATATAAGCTTCCAATGCCACTGCATAAATTTGTCATTATTTTTGGTTTTCAAGGTCAGAATAATTGGCATGGAAGTTGTTTGCTCCAAAATTTAAGTATTTTTCTGCAACTTTTACCTAAATATTTATGAAAATGATTCCAAATTTAAAGAAATTTTGTGGCGAGGGAGGGAGGGAGGGAGGGAGGGCTAAACTTGAAATTTTTAAAAAATGTACTTAAAATTTCTCAAAAAATTTTGGAAGCTCTGACCTCCCCCCCCCCCCCCCAATGAGACTGGCAACGCCACTGAAAATATGTAGTGAAAAAATACTTGCTATGTTTCAAAACAACCACAGAAAATTTGACATAAAATCCCGTTCTTGCCCCCCCCCCCCTTGACAAAATCCTGGCTACGTCACTGCCTATAACCTATAATTTATTTTCTTTCTGTTATAATATTTAAAAATTTTCGAAATACTCGTATAATTTCAGTGATTGAAAAAAAAATACATAATATTTTTAGGCGAAAAATAATCAATTCAATTTCGATATAAATTCCGTATTTTGGAATTTTATGATTTGCTGTTGGCTGCACTGGTGTTTGAAATTTTCAAATTTTTTTCAAAATACACTTTCAGTGGTTGAAAATTTTTTTTGTTCCCTTACTTGATGAAAAAAAAAACATTCCAGCTCAGTAAAAATTTTATATTATTGAAATATTGCAATTGGAACTTTTCAACTCCCTGGTAGCGGTCTGAGTTTTGATCGGAGACGGATGGCGATGGTTTAGGGAGATGTAAAAACTCAACTACGAAGGCTTCTCACACATTTTTGATTGGCTAAGAAACGCAAAAAACTGTGTTTTTTTTTCAAAATTAGGTGCACTGGTCCCCTCCCCTTGCTCCTCAGGGGCTCAAATTTTTTTTGTGCAGTCTCCCACTCAAAGTAAACCACTCCACCAAATTTGGTCAAAATCCAAGATATGTTACATAAATATTGGCAGCCAAATTAATGCGTTTCATAGTTAGAATTTTCAAAAAAAAAATGTTTTATACCTACTTCTAATTATTTTTGCTAAATACCTATGGAACTTCCGCGATTTTGGTCCAAATTTATTCAAAGTTCAAGTTTTTTCAATTTTTTAAATTCTAAATTTTATTTTAAATTGGATTTTTCGAGTTGTAAATTTTTCAAAATTTAAATTTTCTTAAGTAAAATTTTTCAATTTTAATTCTTTTAATATTTTATATGTGACCGTTCAGGAAGAAAGGGACCGAAGGGGTCATTTTACCAAAACACACTTTTTGACAAATTTGGGACTGCAAAACCTTAAAAAAATCGATTAAAACCCACCCGAGGTCCCTAGGATGTAAAACGAGCTCTCAAGTCGACATTTTGTAAGTACAAAAACTTCTATAAGGTTTATTTCAAAAACTTGTTTTTACTGCGTGGTCTCTTTTTTGTGTGGACGGTCACGTATTCTTTTAGGGGGGAGGGGTGTCCCCAATGCCCACAGGGGATGGGGCTAGTTTTTTTCATTTTACCTACAAACCTTAACCTTCCCCAAATAACCCCATACCATAGTTTTATTGGAGGTTACAGGGGAAAGGGAGACTTGATTATTCTTGGAAAAAAATATTAAAGGTAAAAAAATGAGGAAAAATTTTAAAATTATTGAAAAAATTTCTGAGTTGAAACAAAATTTTGAAACATATCACGTTGAAAAATTTGAAGATGTCAAAGTAGGAAAAATGCCTAATACTTATCATCATTGCCTAAATCGTCATAGCCACTGACGTCATGGACTAGTCATAGTTGTCATAGCTTAGCCAATGTTACCAGAAATACAACATTGTCTAAAATGCTTAGCCATTGACAACTTTGCCTAGACAATGACATCATTGACTAGATTGAAAAACAATGTCTGTAATATATACAATAAATACAAAACTATTATCCTGAAGTGATGGTTTTGGTATTGGTGTCTACTCCCCCCTCCCCCTTGAGAATCTTGAAATTTATAAATTTTATAAAATTAACAAATTCTTGAAAACAGACAGAATTTTAAAAGTTGACACAATTTGAAGAGTTGTTGAGCTTAAACTTAATAAACTCTATAAATTGTCATAATTTGAAATGGTGGTAACTTGAGAACCCTTCAGAAATTGACAAATTTGAGAAAACTGAATCTTTGACAAATTTACCAATTTGAAAATTTTATCAATTTTGTATAATTGATAAGATTTGAATAATTGACAATCTGAAGAACAGACAATTTTAAAAACTTTGACAGGTGAACTTCAAAAAAAAACATTTATTCAAATATTTAGCACAAATTATTTAAAAAGTGGCACTTATTGTACACCTAGTTATGGATGGAGGTTTGCGCAGCCGAAAAATTACTCCATCTCACCGATTTATATCTCAGTGGCATTTCAGGGAAAGAGAGTTTCCCTCCCCCCCAAAAGGTGGGAAAAAGCTTGTAAAATTTTTAAAAATAGCCGCACTTTCCAATTTTTAAAAGTATTTTTTCTTAAAATTTCCGCCTTCGCTTCACTCCGGAAACATTTTCAAACTCCTCTCAAAAATAACACCTAGTCATGGTGCAGATCTCTACTCATGATTTCATGAACTGAAATTTCATTTTACACAATTTGACATAGGTAATTAGAATTTTTGTGTCCGCTGTCCGGTCGGTGTAGGTAGTTGGTCGTCAATTTTCTCTTCTTTCCCTCTCCCTCTGCCAAAAAATAATTGCTGAAACTATGCCTGGTTTCGAGTATGTATGAAAAACTAAAAAAATGAAACAGATATATATCAAGTGTATACAAAATTTTTTACAAGATTGTTTAAGGCAAAGGAAATGCAAAAGCATAGAAAATAAATGAAAACTGCCGAAATATATCCATTAATGAATAAAAGGTGTTTTTTCATGCGATAGGATTTTAATCAAATGGAGATTTTATTTCGCAGAGAAGCAAATTAATAAACACTAAATTGAAATGGATACCTAACTTGTTTCCCAACTCGATGAAATCAAACATCATGAAATTACAGGTAGAAAAGCAAACAACCAGCAAACATCAGCCATCGCTTCAGGAGTCATTTGGAAACACGAGAATTCGATGTCATTATCAATGACAGTTACCCCATTGGCTATAAATCATCATTAAGCCAGTTGAGTGGCCTATGTTTGAATAGAAGGTACTGTAATACCTACGCATCATGTTATTTTATAATAACCTCGAGTTACATGTGAATTCGAGTAAACTGAAAAGTGAAATAAATGAAGCATAATAATTACCCACCTGCATGATTTTTGTCCCTTTTAAAATTTAAAAATCAAATACGAATCCACACCCACGTCATATTTCAATACCAAATGAAAATTTTAATTTCATCCTAAATAAATAATTCGCTGCATCGGCGATTATTTGGATTTAATCAACATCTCAGCCATAAACATTAATCCGTTTTGGCATTTTATCTGGCAAAATCTCGGGTAAAAATTTCGTCTACTATTTCTCTTCCATCGTACGTCAAATTAATGGAAATTCGGAGCAACCTTGAAAATTCAAATTCACGAGAGAATCGCTTTAGATGTGGCGATTATCCGCAAAGTAAATATCATTTTCATTATACTTGAATTACGCTACACGGTTAATTTATTTCGCTCAGGCAACTTTGTCGAAGTACGAGTAAATGGTCTTATGTATAGTGAAATTGTTGGGAAAAAAAGATTTACGAGTGAAATAACCGCCACGCCATGCTGGTGAGAACTTAAACGAGTTCAAATTTTTGGTGACGTCGACCTTTCGCTCACAAGCGTACGTAAAATTACAATTTTTTGGGTACCTGTCGTAAAATCGCGTACATTAGTGTATAACTGTGCTACCTATACCTACTACTAGACCTACCCTAGCTAGAGATGATTGCTGCAAATAAAACTTATTTTAGGTGCTTTAGTTTTCTTTCCATTTTTCCAGTTTTATTAATGTTGTCAAGTTTTAACGTTTTGCCGTCAATGTTCGTAAAGAAAGTTTTATTTCTTAATTATACAATGAGCTGGTTGCCCAAATTGTATGAGATGTGAATTATGTGAATTTGGGATTTTAAAATGTTATTGGCGAAATTGAGGTGGTCGAGTTCAGAGTGCCAAATTGAATGTTTTGCTTTAAAATGAAAGCCAAATTGCGTATTTTTCTATTTTGTCTCTAAATTTTTCCGAATTTCAAAGTTTTATTCAAATAATAGCTTCCTCAATTTTCAGATTCTAGAGACGTCACAGTTTTTTTTAATGATATTATATCAACGTTAATATTATTGTATTCGAAAGTAAGTATGTACCTAAAAATTTTACACTCATTTTTGCAAACTTTCGATTTCTTTGCAAGAAACATATCAACTTACAATATTTTCATACAATTTTCACGAAAAGTTTTTAAATTATGAATTTCTCTTCTTTTGAAAAATTTTGTATCATTGTAAAAATATAGAGAAATCAATTTTTTTCTCATTGTATTTTCAACGACTTCGATGAAAATCGTACTTAATACCAAACAATTTTCCTTTAGTTTTCAATAAAATATATATGAATTGGTTTTCGAGTTGAGGTTCCTCCTTGATTCTACTCCTTCTGAAAGGCCCAAAATTAGTGTCAACTCGAAAACCAATTTTTGAGCACCAAGGGTGGTTTCTATATCCAGGTACACATATAAATACTTGAATTTTTATGAAAAGTTCTTCAAATAATGTTTACAATTTTGAAAAAAGCTTCCTTGAAAATGAAACGGCGGTGGGAGGGAAGGGGCGGGGGGGCTGAATATTGATTCGATATCTTTTGCTTTGTAATGTTTTTGAACTTCATCTTCAAGTTAGCATCCAGTAGTTTGAAGGTTAGATCAACATTTCTACATTAATACAACATAATTTGCCTATGTTACTGGTAGAAGGAGTAATATATATTTTTTTCTTGAAATATAATTTTTCACCTGAATCACCTGGTCTGTTCAGCTTTCTCCATTCCTGAAATAAAATCGCGAAAAATAATGAAAGGTTTTAAATTATCAGTGGTTTATTTGATGTGAGAGCCAAAAAATTATTAAGAATCAAAGCTTCATACTCTATTAAATTCTACATAAATTTAACTAAGAGAGTTTGGCTATTGTAATATTAAATTCTTTTGCAATACATAGTTTTTTTCATTTGTTTTGCTTTTGATAAAATTTACATAAAGGAAAAACTTCTTCAAGTATTAATTTTTTCTTATTTGATTTATTTCAACTTTACATTTAAATTAAAAATTTTTTTCATCCCGCACAAAATATTTTTTTAAATCTTGATAATATTAAGCAATGGGTAAATGATAATTTTTTTACTATAGGTAATAATACAAATTTTAAATTTACTATTTTAAAACTATAATTTTAAACAAATTATAGAAATAATAAAAGCTATTGTCATAAATGTAGGTACTTCTTCGTGCCAGCTTGTAGTTCAATTTGTCGACCAATTGAGAAAATTCCACAAAAAGGTGGAAAATTTTTGTCGTAAATCGTAATTTTTGCAAATTTGCCAGTTTACAACCACAAAATCTAGTAAATTTCTTTTTTAAAAAATAAATTTTAAAATTTTTGTTGAAAATTTTTCGTTACATTTTCAATTTTTAGAAAACATTTTCCTATTTTCAACAAAATTTGCAGACTTTTTGAAAAAAATTAAAAAATTTTCAACACCTAGGAAAAATTTAAACAAATTAGAGGGAAAATATTAGATTCGAGTTGAATACCTAGTACCTATCTTTACTACTAAACTTTTTCAATTTGAAAACTTTTTACACCAAAATTTTTGCAATTGAAAAAAAGTTTTTCAACCATAAAATTTTCAAAATACATACAAAATAGTGTAGCTAGGCAAATTAGACAAAAATCAACATTTTTGGCCAGCAGAGCTTTTATAGCGGAAAACTGTCGAGAGAGGTCCCCTGAGTAACCCCTGAAAGTTACCACCCCCCAGACCCTTTGCCAATTTTTTATGGGGATTCCACCCCGCCCCAAACGGGGTTTCGCTTCTATCTCCTTTGGATTTGATTTTGCGGCAAAAATAGTTCAGTACTTTTTTGTTCTACAGCCAATTTCCAACATTTTTTATGGGAAATTTTTTTTGTGCAACGATGAGCAGAGGAGATAGAGAGTCCTGAAGGAAGGGGGTTCTTTAAAAAATACTATAAGTAATTCGAAAACGTGATAATAGGTATAAATTGGCCATGAAAATAGTAGTACCTATGTATTACCTATGTAAATTGGTGGTGTTAATACTCACTCGACCTCCCTCCCCTTCCTATGTGTCCACCCCACCATACCCATTTGTTTTTATTTAACAGTGGCAATATGATTGAGGGGCAGAGGCGTGACGAAGCAATATTTCTGGGGGGGGGGGTGAAGCTCAAATTTTCCCAACTATTTTCCGAGAAATTCCCAACTATTTTTCCTACTTCCCAAAAAAAATTCCCAACTAGGTAATTTTTATCGTGGCTGCCCAGGTGTTGTGAAAAAAAAACAAATAAACACACTTGACAAAATTTCAAATTTCAACTTGAATGCAGCCTTGAGAGGCAGTGATATGGACAGAGACGAAACTTAGGCAAAAGTCTGAAGGGTGAAAATAGATTTGCTAGTTACATTTTCAAAAAAAGGGAACTTTTCATAAATTGCACGCAAGCCATTGCAATTTTTACCTTGTTTCAGTAAATAAAAAAATCTAGGTTAGACTAGGTAACATATGTATTGATAATTATTTTGTTAAGATTTATACAGATTTAATAATGTGTTGAGCCCGAGCGAAGCGAGGGCAAATTTTTTTAGCGAAAATAGACTTTCAAAAAATTGAAAATTCAACACACTTCTCTCATTGAGATTTTCCAAAATGTGACCAATACTTTCGAATTCTTCTCTATTCCTGCTTTCTATTTTCAACATCGTGGTCACTGACATCACAACAAATAGAAAAACAATTTACAAGATATGGAACGTACGTAATATTTAACCCGAGCGAAGCGAGGGCAATAATTTTTTTTGAAAAATGTATGATAAAATAAGCAAAAGAACCACTATTCTGAATTCCTTCTTAAAGATTTTTGAAAAGCGTGTCTTGAAGAAAAACAAAGGGGTTCAATAGTGATCATTTGGCGAAAAAGGGTGGCTTTAGTGACTAAGCGTGAAAATAGGGGACAGACATTTAAAAGCTGATTTCTGTCTGAGGCCTGTAAAACCAATAATAAATGAGAAGGAAATTTTTTTCCCCCTTCAAAAAGTATTCAATATTGTCTGAGATAGAAGATGAGAGTGTTCATATCATTGTAAGTAGCGAGGGCGAAAATTTTTGAAGAAAAAGTATACATATACAAACGCTGAAATTTTTTCATTTTTCAAATTAATAGGTGAAGTCCTCAACTCATACTTCTTAAGTAATTACATTGGTTTGCTTAGGTGTTGGTATATGCCCGAGCAAAGCGAGGGCTAAAATTTGAAAAGTTAGTGATTTTTAAAACAAAAATAATTATTTTTTCAATAGATTATTCTTTGAAAAATTTCTATTACTTCCATATAAAAAATTTGTGATTTTAAATGTTTTTTAAAAGAAATTTTAGCTATTTTACACAATTTGCAATCCACTTTTTCGATATTCTCAAGTTTTTTCAACGTTCCCAAGTACAACTTTTCAAAAACTTGGGAATTTTAACTTTTTTGAATCTAAACTTGAGAGAATTGGAATAAGTTGGGAAAAAGTTGGGAATCCCAAATTCACACAATTTTCCAAGTCCAAATTAAGGATTGTGATATTCTCAATTTTTTCAGCTTTCCCAAATCCAAACTTCAAAAAAGTTGGGAAAATTTGGAAAAAAGTTGAAAATCTCAATTGTACCCAGTTTTCCTAAAATTTGATTTGGGATTGTGATTTTCTTAAATTTTTTCGACTTTCCAAAATTCAAACTGCGGAAAAGTTGGGACAAGTCCCAACTTTTCCCAATTTCCCCACTTTTTCCTGATTTTCCCAACTTTTCTCAACTTTGGAATCGTCTGGGGGGATTACGCACCCCCACACCCCCCGTTAGTCACGCCTCTGTTGAGGGGTGAGGTGGGATGGACTCGTAGGAGAGGAAGGGAGCCAAGATATCTTTTTGAACCTATTCCCCCTCCTACGAGTCCATCTCACCTCACCCCTCAATCATATTACCACTGCTAAATAAAAACAAATGGGTATGGTGGGGTGGACACATAGGAACGGGAGGGGGTGTAGAGTGGGTATTATATTAATACCACCAATTTACATAATACTACTATTTTCATGGCCAAAACATACAGTTTAGTACGATTTTATACCTATTATCGGTTTATTGAATATAGTATTTTTTACATAACCCCCTTCCTTCAGGACTCTATCTCCTCTGCTCATCGTTGTACAAAAAAATTTTTCCCATAAAAAATGTTGGAAATTGACTGTAAAACAAAAAAGTACTGAACTAGTTTTGTCGCAAAATCAAATCCAAAGGAGATATGTGTAGAAGCGAACCCCCGTTTTATAGGAGGGTGAAACCCCCATAAAAAAAATTAGAAAGGGGTCTGGGGGTGGTAACTTTTAGGGGTTACTCAGGGGACCTCTCTCAACAGTTTTTCGCTATAAAAGCTTTGCTGGCCAAAAATGTTGATTTTTGTCTAATTTGCCTACACTAGAAAAGTCAATTTCTTTCATTTTTTCGCGCAAATGTTTGCGTGTTTTTTAATTTTAGAAATTCTTAAAATGTTTTTTTCCCGCTCGTAATTTTTGTGTATGTATTCAAAAAGTGGCACAATTGTGTGCAACAGGGTGCAATAGAGCGCAACAAGGTTCAACCGAGCGTTATTGAGGTGCAATTTAGTGTTACGAGGTGCAATCGCGTGCTAAGGAGGTGCAACGAGCGGAAATCGAGGGCTATGAGGTGCGATTGTGTGCCGACGAGGAAACAATGTGCATTTGAATGCAACAAAGTGCAATCCAGCGCTACAAAGCGCAATCCAGTGCTATGAAGTTCAACGTCAAAACTGACATCACTTCGATGTCAAAAATTACATCATGCTGTGTGATTATTTTTATGTCATTTTTTACATCATGTGGTCAGCCTCATGGCTGGGCTGTAAGAGATTTTTTTTAAATTTCACACTTTTCGAAGCTTTCTTTGCAAATGTCCTGCATTTTTCGTCAATTTCTACTGCTTTATTACGTCAGTTCGAATTACGCTTCCATATTTTTTAAAATAATTCTATAGGTATTGATAAAGGCACACAAGTCACAATAAACTCTAAGTAAGTATATGACGTTTCCGGATGCCTAATCGTCCATTTTTCCAATATTCTTTACGTAGCTGTATTATGCATCATATTTTCACATACGAGTAAATACATAATAAATTTACTTATTATTTGCACAATCAGGTGATTTCATATTATTATCCATTTTACAGATTCAATATTTGCGCAATAAACTAAAGAACTACCTACGAAAAAGATACAAAATAAGAAAACATTCGGACATTAATAGGCGATCGCCAAACCACAATTTGATTTTCTGTTCAATTGTTCAATCCAAACATAGTTCAAGTCAATCGTTTCAAAAAAAAAATACGATTTATAAGTATCCGAAAAGAAGAAAAAAAACCTACTTTTTTCACACTACCAAGTCGTCCTAATATTCGGTACCTATCCGAAAAATAAACAGCCGAACGTATTCATCATTTATTTGAAACCGGTTGGTTTTTTATCATTTTGAGAAAAAAAATATTTTAGCATAGACAGAGACCAGCAGCATCGAGTCTATCTCATATGCCTCCGTTGTAATACCGAATGTGTAATCCTCTTATATGACATGAATACAGGTATTTGTTGTTAAATAACGAAAAGGTATAATAACAAGGTGAATGGCGATCGGCAAATCTTTGGCGGTGGTCTTTGTAAAAGGCGAAGCGCCTATTGTGTCATGTTTTTAACTTCTTCCGGTTAAGTAAGTCTAAAAAGACGATCGGGTTCTTTTAGGACACCTTTTCTGTGATAGCCACGCATAGAATTCGAAAAAGTAAAGGAATTTTTTACAGTATTAGCGAATTAATTACTCTGTGTACAGAAGAGAAGGAGTAGGGAAAATTTTTCGATAAGTCGCGACCACATCACACAAACGCACACGAACAGTGGACAATTGGACATCTCAAAGTCGTGTGAATTGTTGATTGCGCCAAAGATCGCGGCGTGATTCGAGTTGTAATAATGCTATATTCATTCTATCTGCGGTTCTCTCTCTCCAGGAGGAAGAATCTTGATTTATGGGGAATCGTTGACACCCGCCATGTTTCCCGAGCACCGGGTGGTCTCCACACTGTCGTTCATTCACAAAAGGTGTCCTGCTCACTTACACCCCGGGAGACCTCTTACAGAACAGAATCAAACCGATTTTAACCTAATACGCCGGACTATTAAAACTCGACGAAAAAAAACCTTACGCGGTCGTTTGATCGCGAGCTACATGCCGGCTATGCGGCTTCGTATTACTTTTGACGTATTTTAATTACTAGCTGCTTACTGCTGCGGTAGCTATTGGCTAATTTTCTAAATCATTGTTGCCCGATTAATATTCAACACGGAGCTCGTTTTAAAATTATCGGAAAATGATTAATAATGTTGCACGCGGTTTAAGAAAATAACACCGGTAGAAAATTGACCGGTCAAAAGTGGACCTATAACGATCCGTTTTTCTGCATCTATCGTGTGTACGCTTGGGAATTCTGTATATTTTTTTCGATAATACATAATGATCTGAGCTGGCGTTCGTATATCTTGTTTTTTTCATCGAATGACCACACATCATACATTGTAAGGTGCGGGTACCTAAGTTGTTTTTTTTTTCTCCGTAAAATTCAACTATTTCCTGTTTCGAGAAAATACGACGATGGAAAGAAAATGAGAGAATATTATAGAATTTTCAAAGAGAATTGAAAACTAAAAGCTTACGAGTTTTTATCGTAGGTATCAGTTTTAGAGTTGGATTCAAGTTTCGATTAGAATTATACAAGGTAAAGTTGAAAATTATTTTTTTGGTTTTCATCTAAATTCACATTGCTCTTTCGCAGCAGAAATTTCTCAAAGGCAAAGGCAGGGACTATGAAAAGCTATGAAAAGATGATCATGACATGGCATGGCATGTTGCTCCCAAGTGAATTCTGTTTCTTGAATATCCACTCCACTTTTCTACCAGGAAAGAAGTGGCAATTGCTTGAATAATATTCCATATCTATTCTCTGATTAATTTGTGATAAGGTCTGTGTAGAAGGACAGAAAGAGGAAAGGGGAGGGGATCGGGGGTCTACCGGACCCAAGTTTTTCTGGAGAGGGGGAGGGGGTAGCTAGGGCTAAAAAATTTAATCTTTACCTCGAGAAATTTACATATTAATTTCTACCGTAATTTTATAGTTGTAGTTTTTTTTGTGTTCTGTATTCGAGATGTGTAGACCTTTTTTTTTGTTCTTACATTTTTCCCCTCGGGCCTCGATTTTCTCTGCACGGCTCTGTTTGTGATGTATTCTTGGGATGTATTCTTGGTACTTACACCAAGATTTTGCTTTGTTTTTTGTTACTAAAGGGGCAAGAATTTTTCAAAAAAAAATCAGAAAAAATTATATTTATAAAGAAAAAATTTGACAACCAAAAATACGAAAACCCCTTCCCAAAAAAGCTTGTACTTTATGTATTTGTCCCATACGAAAAACCAAAACTTTCACACATTTTTAGCTCTAGAAATTAAAAAATTTGTTGAAACCGGAAAAAAAGCAGTAACATGTTCCAAATAGAAGAAAGTGTAGCTCTATTTCTAGATTTGAAGAATTTATGTTTTTTTGAATCAGTGAAATAATTTTCATTGAAAGTTGGTAATTTTCAACTGATTTTTCAGTCAAAAATCACTGATTTCCCAGTCAATGTTCTATTTAATCAGAAAAAATCAGTAATTTTGACTGAAACAAATCAATGAAAAATCACGGATTTTCAAATAATCTATTTCACTGATTCCAATTTCCAAACGGCAGAGTTGTACGAAAATAGACTGATTTTGATTTAGAGAGTACCTATATATTGACTGATTGTGTGTACCAGAAATCTCGTAATTTTTCAATTTTTCTTAGCTCAAATCGTATTTTTATTGAATTTTGACCCCCCCCCCTCTCTACTCCATTTTTTCTCGAATTCTTAGCCCATTTTTTCGTTTTTTTTTTTTAAAGCAACAGTGGCGGTCAAAAAAGAAACGGAACTTTTTACGAATTCCGGAACATTTTTGGGAACTTTTCAACATTAGAATTTGGCAACACTGCTGAAAAGGACAATAAAAAGAAATTCAAAGTACCCACTTTTACAAAAAAAAAAAAGCTTAAAATGAAAATTTTCGTATGAATGTTGGGAAAGTTCTCAAAATATGCAAAGAAAGAGAAAATTGTCAGAATATGCTGAAATATGCACTCTACAGTCTGAAATATGCAAAAATATGCATTTTAGGCCGAAATATGCGAAATAGGCAAAATGAAATTTGGTTTTTCTACCTCAGAATTGTAAAAGATATGCTGAATATGCACTATCATCTCAAATACAGAACAATATGCATTTAATATTTTTCCGGATTCTTACAACAGTGAACTTGCATTGATACAAGTAAGTGAAATAATGAATGGTGCAAAAATGACTAGGTACCTACCTATGAAAGTTTTTTCATCTTATAGGTATGTAGCTTTAACATAGTAACTGAAGATTTTGTGAAATTCATACATTTATCAGTCTCTATGCATTTTAATTTAGAATGCACTCAAAGCAATGCAGTTAAATCAAAAATCCTCAGAATTCAGAAATTCACTCACTACCCTCACAAAATCCTCACCTTTCATGAAAACCTTCTGAAACTGGTATCAAACCAAGAAAAGGTGTAAAATAAATGCTACCCTCGCAAATTCTTCACAATTTGAAAATTTTCCTATTTCCCTCACAATATCCTCAAAAATTGAAAAAATCTCCTTTAACTAGGCATTTATTGAGAGGAATTGAAAAATAAATGCCACCCTCACTAAATCCACACTATTTAGAAATTTACTCACCACCCTCTCAGAATTCTCACAAATGGAGAGATTCGCCTTCAACTAGGTATTTATTGAGAGAAATTGAAAAATAAATGCTACCCTCACAAAATTCTCAAAATTCAGAAATTCGCTCATCACCCTCATGAAATTCTCACAAATTGAGAAAATCGCCTTCAACTACGTATCAATTGAGAGAAATTGAAAAATAAATGCTACCCTCACAAAATTCTCACAACTCAGAAATTCTCCCTTCATCCTCACAAAATCCTGACAGTTCATGGAAATCACCTTAAACCGTCACCAAATCAAGAAAAAGTGAAAAATAAATGCTACCCTCACAAAATCCTCACAAATTGAGAAAATCGCTTTCAACTAGGTTACAGTTGAGAGAAAACAAAAATGTTAAATGGATCGTGGTCTGCAGTCTCTTTACTATACATGTTGCTGTTTTTTTTTCAGTTTCTGAACATTTTTGAATTTCTTGATCTAAAAATGTGTGAAAACTTCGGTTTTTCTTGTGGGACAAATACATGGAGTACGAACAATTTTGTTTTTTTCATATTTTGGGATCTAATATTTTTCTCTTGTTCCTCTCGAGTGATCTTTACTCTTTACGAAGTCTGCTACTTGTCATAACTTTTTCCGTTTTTCTCCGATCATTTCTCGATTTTCAAGGAACAAAAAACGAAGATAGGTAAATCAAGAGACATGAAGCACATTCGCCTAAGAAATGTTATAGGCGTTGCAAACCAATCTTGAATGCATCAAAGGTAGGGTGGATTGAAAAAAACAAAACATATTCAAGTATCCTCGAATTTTGACGAAAATTTGAAAAATAGTAACTTGGAATGGAAGATCTATTTAAAAAAATTAAGCCCCCTTACCCAAAAAGAACGAAGCTAAAATCAAACTGAAACATTTTTCGAAAAAAAAAACGGGATTTTCCCATTTTCCTCCTGGAAACCTCAGTCACCCCTCTCATTGCGATTTAAGTTTATTCACCTCCCTAATTAGGTGAGGGATTCAAATTTTTTAAGAAGTCCAATAAAATTTTGTCAACATCCAATATGTTTTTTTGATCCACCCTAATCAATTGGGAAGAGGGACGGAGAGTGAGATGGAGGGAATGCATTGAAAGGCTAAACATTGAAAAATATCAACTAAAAAATTCCAGTCCATCATGCAATTTTTTCTGAATTTTTATGAAAAAAGAATCGTAGTATTTAAAAATTTTTTGATTGAATTTTTTTCAATCTCGAAAATTATTTTTTCAACTTCGAAAGAGAGAGAACAACTCTCTCCTCATACTTTATCCTCCCATTCCTTTTGCAATTCTGACCCTGAACGGATAAAAGGGACGGAAATTTAGGATATGGAAAATTCAAATTTTCGAAAAAGACCGGAGTGTCTAATATTACTTTATCTTTGAAATTAAAAGTATCTTGCCATATTACGTATGTACATACAATTTCCTCAATTTTCAAATCCTCATTCAGCTTTCACACACGCAATCCTTATTCACATCTACAATCTCAATTTACACATTTCAATAACCCATACATATTTTCAATTTAACAAACTGCCAAGAAACGAAAATCCAAATCCGTCTAAAAAACATAAATTTTTCGTCTATACCTAATCGAAGATTGGACTTTTCCCCACGAGACCGAAAACTCGAACTTCAGTTATAAATTTCGCAACACGGCCAATATGAAATAATAACCTTGAACTCGAACTTTAATTCACTGTCGCAACCCTTGTCTATATACAGATAGCAAATCACAGCCCGAAAAAATTCATTTTTCCCATTTTCTCTCGACTATGCTGGGAAATATGGTAAATTCGCGTCAAGTGTCAGAACCAATTCGCGTTGAAAATTCGCGTTAACCGAAACGGACAAAGTCTCGTCTTCGTAACCTCCCTACTTTGGGGTTAAATTAAGTTTAAACGCAAAAACGTGTATTTCGAGCATCGTATCGGGGTATAAGAAAACCCGCGTATACGACGATAACCGCAGTATATAAGGGTTATCAAAAAGGGTTAAATAGTCGACTTCGCGTCGCGCCATATCCTCATCCTCGTAAAACGCTCCAACACGTAAAATCGCGTAATCCGCCGTTCCGATCATAATGTGCCAAGATTACAAAGATGTACCTACCTATAGCTTCCATAGTCATTTTGAAACCGACATACACGACGTTTGCATCATTTTTAGCGCGTACTACGTGCCCAACGATCCTATTAAATTATCAATAAACTTCAAAATACGGTAATAATTTTTACGTAAAATTCACTTAATTACGAGTTAAAGCGGAATTAAAGCGTTTTCGATGGCGATAAAAATCAAACTCGTAAAGACAAAAATTTCCTTACGAGGGAGGTATAGATATCCCAACCGGCAGTGAAATTTTAGGCGGAAACATAAAACAATCCATATCCAAAATTTCAGGTTCTAAAATTCATTTCTCGAATTTTGGCGAATTTTTAAAAGTTCAAAATAACTTCTTAATGAAAGTAATTGAAATTTGTTATATACCTATTTCCGAACTCCAAAGTTGATTTAATCCAGCACAGAAAAAAAACATACTTAATGGTCCATATGAACTATAGCCTAAAATTTTTGGCAAAAATTTAAACATACCATTTACGTCTAAAGCGTCCGCATTGAAAAAAAAAACTAAAACTTTGTAGATACCAAATTTTTAATCCTCTGAATCGATTTGAAAAAGTTTCGAGACGTTTCGGATCTTTTATAAACTTTTGGAATTCTCACGAGGTGTCTACTAAATTACAAGAATGAAAATTTGCATTATTTTCGGGATTCTTCTGGATGTTTTTGGACTGCAAATTTAAAATTTTACAATTTTTCGCTTACTCCTCCGTCCTCTCCTTAGAAACCTAAATAGGTATCCAAAACCTTGCACATTTTTTAGTTTGCTCCACTCAATAAATAGGTAGGTAATCAAATGGGGGGAAGGGGGTTGAGAAGGAAAAAAGCTTCATAAAATTTCGAAAAATTACATCGTCATTTTATGAATAAAGAAATTAAGCCAACATTGTGGAAAATTTTTTCGGAGAAAGACGATCAGAAGCTAAAATTTCATGAATTTTTTCAACATTTCAGTTATCCAAAAAGTACCTTGCGACTTAAAAAAAACTTCAACTGAATAACAAAAAGAAAAAAATTAATGATGCCAAAAAATGAAGAGAACCAAGTGAGGAAATTTCGAACTCTTTTTTACATTTTAGCCAAAATTTGTACTTTTTCAGACTTTTTCGTACTTTTAGACTTATTTAACAAAATTTGTACTTTTTTTTATTATTTTCGGACTTTTCGTACCCAGTAGGTATATTACCTTATTTCCAGCAATTCCAGCACAGAAAAAAAATCCCATAAAAATGGTTCCTATGAATTTTAACCAAAAATGAAGTCGGGTCTTCCGATTTCGCCCAATTTTCATCACAATTATTCTCCTTTAACCCTCAAGAGTGCTGGAAGGGGAGCTCGTAATTTTCATGTAATTACAATTTTTTGCCAAATTACCTACCTAACTTTGAAAGCTCGTATCTCGAGATCGGTAGCACTTGGTGGAAAACTGTTTACAAAGTTTGAAAAAAAAATTGATAGGAGATTCAAAAACGATAATCACATTTTGAAAAGTTCAAAGTTGAACGCTTGCCGTGAAAGTTCAACTTTCATGATAAGTACAAAAGATGAGAGCTACATCTAAAAATCTGAAAAAGTTACAATGAATAGCCCTGTTTACCCTTATTTCAACTAATACATTTTCAAGATGAGATCTCTACACCGTGAGAGGGGGGGGAGAAGTTCACAGTTTTGACTAAAATTCAAAAAAATATTGAAAGCAAAGTAACACATCGATTTCTACTAATTCGAAGGCGCTGAATTCCAATATGTACTCAGTTTTTTCATCCGACCCCCTCTGAAACCTCCTATTAGCAAAAAAATGAAAAATAAAGTGTAACGTGTCGTTGATAAGTTCGAATATTTGCTTATTTTTTGATTTTGACCCTTCAATGCTCTCCTAGCTCTCCCATTTTGGAAAAAAGTGGGCTAAGAAAAGAACAGCGGGTGGTATAACGATTCTCACTAATTTCCTGATCCAACCAGTTTCTCTGTCCCACGTAACTTTTCACTTCTTTGCTTTTAAATACTGAACCATTTAGATTTGAACCGACAACACAATTTAAAATGTTGAAAAATTGTGTGTTAATCGATCAAATAGGTTACCAACAGATATGGGTGATCCGAGTTTATTGGTGCTGAAGTTCATGGACCATTTTATGGATTTTTTTCATGCAGTGTTGGAAAATTTCAAAAAATTTTGCGACTTCAAAATATCTCGAAACCACTTGCAATCAACTGAGGTGGTAGAGAATAGGGTAAGTATATGCCAAATTTCAGATTGTTTGGATCAAATTTTCATATTTTACAAGGTCAAGCGGAATTTCCCCAAAATTCAAGAAATAAACTTTAGCAACTGAAATTTTGAATATGGAGTCCTTTTATGATGAATTTTCGATACAGGTATTTTTGTTTCAGCTCAAAATTATATTACCGGTTGGGATACCTACCTCCCTCGTTAACGTTCTCATTAAAACTGTGCATTTTTACGAAACATTCTAACAATGATGAATAAACCATCATATGGTCCGTTGGGGACTGGAAAATTTTGTTCGCTGAAGCATTTAAATAAATCACGTTCGTTGAACTATCTCCGGTAGCTTCAAATGCTGTAATCGACCATTTACCTGGTTGTGTTTTCGATGACCTCTTGACTTTTTCGAGTTATACGTTGAAAAAACAACTATTACGGTTTATTAACGTCATTTTTCATACGCGTATAAAATCTCATACCATATGGAGCTCGTTTCAAAAAAAAATTAACCTCTAACCTTTTTTAAGCATTATGAGCATTATGCCATTTTATACGAATACGAGCAGAATATTTCCAAAAAATTCTCTTCTCGGAAATTTTCAACTCGTATACTTGAGAATACGTATAAAAGAGGTTGTTAAATTTACGAATAATTAAACTCGATCGGTCGTATTCCAATTCCACATTCGGTTTAAATTTATACTTTACGATTTAAAAGGCTCGACTATATCAAAGGTACACATTGGTGTAGGCAAAGGTGTATCGCATACTGGCTTAAAATTTACAGAGACTTTATCCTTGAACGAATTTCGTTACAGTTAAATTAGCATATAAAATTTTCCATCGTATTCCAATCCAATCGTTATGTGGTTACACGGGCGCAAGTGTGAAGTATTATTACATTGTGGGTTTCCAAATACCGAATTCATTCATACACTACTGTATCGATATAGGTATACAGGGTATCCACGAATCGTCTGCCAAACGTATTTTTTTGGATATAACCGAGTACCACTAAAAAAATTGAGATGAACATGTTGCCTATTTTGATAATTGAAGGGGCAAATGACGCTTCTAAAAAAAGTCAAAAAATTTTTTCATCCATGGGAACGGAACCAACGTTACGTACGAGTACGTTGCATTATCACTTAGATAACACTAGGTAGATTGCCTCTCAAAGCACATAACTTCGAGAACATTCGTTAGCAATCTACCTGAGCATTATGTCACATATCCGACATGTGATTAGCAGAGGCGTCATCGGGGGAGGGGGGAATTCTGGCCCCCGCTTGGCCCCCCCCCAAAAGTTATGTTGTATTTATAAATTTACATTACACTTACATCAGATAGGATTTTCAAAGCATTAAAACATGAAAAAATGTTTTTTTAGGGAATTAAAAATCCAATTTTTTCAAAGCTTCGCCCCCCGCTTCGCTCGGGCATGAACAAAATCGCAATTCTATAATCTATTTGAGACGAAAGGGCAGAAAAGGTTCCCTTTTTACCCCCTCCCCATTTTTAGCAGGTGAAAAAAGTCAGTCTCCACTCCCCCTCCTCTCACTCTTTTCCATTCCGAAAAAGCAAAAAAAAGTTGTCCAACACACGACCTCTTTTGTGCCCCCCAATTTTCGATTCTGACGACGCCACTGGTGATTGGAGAAGCTACTGCTAGAAAACTTTAATTATTAGCCAATCAAGAGCTCTCATTCCCTAAAGACAGGTATCTTGTGAGTAAAAATAGAAGTGTTTCTAGCCGCTAGCTTCATTACGTTTTTACTTTTCATGCACATATAGGTACACCTTGGATTTGATATTTCGTATAGAGCAACGAATAGCATATGAGCTGCAGAAATTCCTATATTTGATCTACGCACCTATCAAGCCAAAGCAGAAAGATAGATCTGTATTTCTGCCCTGACACCTGCAAATACCTATTTATTCTACTCTGTGCCAGAGATGGTATTTATCTTATCAGTTCATGATGTTAGGCAAAAAGTACACAGAACAAAATTTTATCAGTTTTCAACATACAAAACATTTCCTTGATCAGTTCATTTTTTGAGAATTTTTTTGAAACTTTTTTTTCCTGTAGCTCCTTCAATTTCGAAGATAGGCAGAAGTTCACATAACAAAAATTTGTTTACTTTGGCCTGCACTGTTTTTCTTGCCTGTACACATTATACAGGTACCTAAACTAGTCTGTAGAGGAATGACCTGTACAGTTTTTCTAGACTGTACAAATTGTACAGAGAAACTATTCTGTACAGGAATGACCTGTACAGTTTTTCTAGCCTGTACAACTCGTACAGGTAAGCTAATTGGTACAGGAATGACCTGTACAGTTTTTCTAGCCTGTACAGATTGTACAGGAAAACTAATTGGTACAAGAATGACCTGTACAGCTTTTATAGCCTGTACAGATGGTACAGGTAAACTAGTCTGTACAGGAATGACCTGTACAGTTTTTCTTGCCTGTACAGAGTGTACAGGTAAACTAATTGGTACAGGAATGACCTGTACAGATTTTCTAGCCTGTACAGATTGTACAGGTAAAACAGTCTGTACAGGAATGACCGGTACAGATTTTCTAGCCTGTACAGAGTGTACAGGTAAACTAATTGGTACAGGAATTACCTGTACAGTTTTTCTAGCCTGTACAGATTGTACAGGTAAAACAGTTCGTACAGGATTGACCTGTACAGTTTTTCTAGCCTGTACAGGGTGTACAGGTAAACTAATTGGTACAGGAATGACCTGTACAGTTTTTCTAGCCTGTACAGATTGTACAGGAAAACTAATTGGTACAGGAATGACCTGTACAGTTTTTCTAGCCTGTACAGATTGTACAGGTAAAACAGTCTGTACAGGAATGACCTGTACAGAGTGTACAGGTAAACCAATTGGTACAGGAATTACCTGTATAGTTTTTCTAGCCTGTACAGATTGTACAGGCAAACTAATTGTTACAGGAATGACCTGTGCAGTTTTTCTTGCCTGTACAGAGTGTACAGGTAAACTAATTGGTACAGGAATTACCTGTACAGTTTTTCTAGCCTGTACAGATTGTACAGACAAACTAATTTGTACAGGAATGACCTGTACAGTTTTTCTAGCCTGTACAGATTGTACAGGTAAACTAATTGGTACAGGAATGACCTGTACAGTTTTTCTAGCCTGTACAACTCGTACAGATAAACTAATTGGTTGACGTCTTACACAAAGTCCATTTTTCATTCAAAACACTAATAATCGAAAAACGCAACTCACTTAAATGTTGTCATAGCTCCTCACTTCCAGAACTGAACGGAACAGATCAAAACAGAAAGAATTAACTTGAAGAAAATCAGAACCAAAGTACCAAACCATAAATTTTGTATTCTCTTGAACAAAAGAACGAAACGGAAGGGACCATAATAATCGTTTCGTTCACCAGGCCTTGTGTTCAAAGTACTATCCATTCTCATGCTTGAAAAAAAATTTTATATGATTTTTTTAGAAGTTGCATTTACCCCTTCAATTTTAAAAATTGGCAATATGTTCATCTCAAGTTTTTTTAGTGGTACCCGATCATATATGTATTCAAAAAAAATATATATATATACGTTTGGCAGACGATTCATGTAACACCCTGTATGTATTTGAAACGCAAAAACATAGCCTGAGTGTGGGGGAGGGGGTGTTGCGGTAATTTTTATATCCTAGATGCGTTTGTAGTGGCGTTTCGAAATCGAACAGAGTTTTTAAATATAGGTGCCGACGAGTCTGGCCGAATAGTTTTTATACATGCGTGAAAGATATGAATGAGTTTAGCCCATATATCGTAAGGCCACCCCGGTCGTGTCGACAGGTTGGGCGGCATCGGTCAAGGTATTTGGCCTCGACGAGCAACCCCCTCGGATAAAAAAAAGAAGAAGAGCCGGTATTTCACAAAGGTATTTTCATTATTGTTTCTATTATATACGCGAACAGTGTATCTATCTGTATGGTTTTCATTCGAGATATTTGTCGTCATCCTATCGAATTGTACTTTATAAAATAGCGCAGTGGACGAATTCCTTCATCCTTCTATGTATACTTGACATGTACCGTAATCTAAATACGCCGATGTTTTATTTTGGCGGACAAATGTTACGTTAATTTGAAATCGGACCTCTGGATGGTTACAGTTCATTAAAACAGCCCTGACTGCGGCTCGACAGATGACACAACCACCACTGCGCCGCGGTAGCCGCGAACATTGTGACAAATAAGTACACACTGCTGGCTACCTCGTATTGAACATTTTATCGTGATTAATGGCGCTAAATTCTTCAACGAGATCCCCTCTCTGGCCGGGAAACACCGCCACAACAACAACAAAAAAAAACAACCCGAACTATCAACTTTGTCTTTTGTAATGATGTGTTGAAATTCTACAGCTGATTCGATCTCCACCTTCGCCTAGACGGTTTTATATACAAATGGTATCGCCTCTCGCGATTAAACCTTAAACCTTTTACCAATCAAATCAACCGAGGTTTACATTAATCCTCGTAGGTGCGCGAATTCGTATACCGGTGATATTTTCTGACACCGGAGGTACTTTCTAATATAGTATACTTACGTAGGATTTATTTATCGGTATTTCAGTAGTTTACTACAATGAAATTGATTCCACAGTAGTAGTGTATGCTGTGTGCATATGTAGGTAACAGGTATCTACTATATCAGATATTAAATCGGTGAACAGAGCGAGATTTACACTTGTGACTTGACTGCTTCGTACTTTGTAGTCATATTAGGATAGGGATGATTGTCAAATTTGATCACCGAGCACTTTTTTGGATTAATCCGTATTAGGTTCCGACGAACTATTTCACAAAGCCACGAGTAACCGAGCAGTTCTTCGAGTTGATATTCTAAGTCTAACTAAAATGTAAAAAGTGAAAAAAAAAAACAGAATGAATACTCACATTCTCTCATTATTTAAGGCAGTAACATTACGAAGGTATTCGTCGGGGAGGGGGAGGGGTAAAATATGTGAAAATTTCAAACCCATAGATATTTTTTTTAAATCAAAAAGATTATTTTCAAGTTCATTTTCTAATTTTTGTATTTCTTCGTAATTCTGGGTAATTTTGTCCATCGTCTTCGTATTTCTATTTTTTGAAAATATTTAGAGTTGAAAATTTTGAATGAGAGTAAATTTATACTTGGATCCTCGAAATGCCATTCGCTTTAAAATGATTTAGGAGTCTGTTGATTTTTAACGTTAACGAAAGAAGAACTAGAGCGAAAAACATAACACAAGTCGACATGGAAAATGCTGTTTGAAGTTTAATGGGTGATTTTTATAATTATTTCGCGCTGAGATCACGATAGAAATAGTGAAAAAATTCCATCACCCAAGATTTTTTTTTCAATTTGAATTTTTTGTTGAACAGTTTTTCTACTTTTTTTGATAACTTTTGACACTTGAAGTCGATTTTCTGAAAGAAGGAGGGTTTTACGAAAAAAATGAATAGAACAAAAATTGCAGAGCGTAAAATTTCCTTTTAGTAGAGTCCGATTAGTTTTTTCTTAGAATGCTTACTTTTCGAGATATTTTAGTTCAAAGTTTAACTTTTTTTTTTGAATTGAAAATATCTTCAAAACTAAGCCTCCTAAGAAAAAACTAACTGGACTCTACTAGAAGGAAATTTTACGCTCTGCAGTTTTTGTTCTATTCATTTTTTTCGTAGGACCCTTTTTTTCGCCAGAAAATCGATTTTTTGTAATAAACTGCATTTTTAACATTAGGTACCCAATTGTAACAATGGGAATATCAAAAGGCTGGCAAATCAACAATTTCTTTCTAAGTAAGTAATTGATTCTGATTGGTGATTCTGACCTACTGTTTAGTGCAGAGTTCGAATATGATTTCAATTTTACTCCATCGCGTCAGGATTTTTAATAATTGGAATTTTTTGTTGAAAATTCGTTTTACATTTTTTTAATGTAAATTTTGACCCTTAAAGTCTACTACAGTACGTACTATACCTGTACCTGTAGCTTGTATCTTATATTGTAAATGGGAAAACTGGATCGTACTTCTAAATACTTAGTAATTATAAAATACTCATTCTCATTGGAAAAATATGAATTCGTTCATGAAAGTTGAAAAAACAAAAACAAAATCACCTTTTTAACTAAATTACAATGAATACGGAAAAAAATCAAAACGATCTGATCTTGATCTTTTTTTCGATCTTAAGATCAAAGATCATTGTGTCAACATGATCTTGATCTGATCTTAGATCATTTTGTAAATGATTTTGCCCAGCTCTGATATCTACCTATATCTACCCAGGATCTCAACCCAACTACATTTTATGTACAAGGTAGCTGCAGCGAACATAATTGAAAATTTTGAAAATTTGTCACGATTTTATGTCATGTGTGTTTAAATGTATTATAGTGATCTGTAAAGATTATGACTTTTCTTGTGCCCTTGTGGTAAACGTATATTTAAAGTAGGTACCAGAAATGTCTTAGGGATTCCTGAGTAAACCTTATTAATGTACCCTTTGAGGTAAATTGTGTATTAACGTTTGAGCAGGTAGTGAGGGACATAAGTCCTCGCCTAGCTAGCAAGGCTTCTCTCACCCTGACAAATTTATCAATTCAGGCACGAAACGAACTGACCTTTTGAGAGAAGGCGGGGTGGATAGCACAAATTTGCCAACTGAATTAAATTTAAAAGCAGTTGACCCCTCCACCTCTTATTATGTAATTTTATTATTGATTATGTACTTATTCCAAATTTGTCATTTTTTCAGACCTGTTACTAATTTTTTTGTAGGTAGTTGAAAAAACCCACGAAACTGTCTATGGAAAATTTCAAGACAAATTATAATTTTATGAATAAAATTTTGTGGTTTCAATGTGAATATGAGGACAAATTTGGCACGTGCAAAAATTTTAGAAAATCTCAAATTCAAGATGCGATAAAGTAATGTTTTGGATTAATAAACCTGAATAAAAAATTGGTCACAGCGAGGCCCAAAGATTTTGAAAAATTTGGTTGCTTTTTTATTTAAAAAAATATTATATCAAGTGCAAACCCGTCCAATTTTATCTACTTGGAAAAATATGGATACAGATAATTATTTTTTCCCTAAAAAATTATCATTAATTTCTACTTTTTCATTTCAAAAAAACCATGAAAGTACAAATGTTCAACTTTTTTGATTTAAAAAAATTAAATTTTCAGGGAATAGGAGTCAAGCCGGAGCCAGGAGTCAGCTTTCTTCCTCAACTCCGGAGTCAAGCCGGAGTCGGGAGTCAACTTTCTCCCTTGACTCCGAAAGTCAAGCCGGAGTCAAGAGTCAACTTTTTGGCTGACTCCTATTTCCTGTGAATTTTCCTAACCAAATATGAATTCAGAGATCACTGTTTTCTGTTTTTTTTTTTTTTTCACACAAAAAAAATGAAAATACATACTTATACCTTACAGCTGTTCAATTTTCCCAACTTATGGGTAAAAATGGTGAATTTTCTCAACTATGAATACTGGGAAGTTCCGTTTGAAGATTCACTATATCGGCGCGTCCTTAACTTCAGGATGGAGAATAAAAATCAGAATTAAGAACAAGATAATTAATCGCGTGAAATAACGTTACTTGTCAAATTTGATTCCTGCCAGGGTTGGGAAAAATCCGGAATCCGAGACAAAAGAATTTCAAATCTGAAATCCGAAATCCGAAATCCTCAATAGAAATGGATTTCAAATCAAAAACCATTCATATAATAGGATTTAAAATCCAAAGCCCTTTTGGAAAGCGAATTTAAAATCCAAATCCGGACCGGTCGAATTGTTTCAGTCATTCAGCATTCAATTGTTTTCCACCTCTTATCACCATCTGAAAGAGGGAAACTGAAAAGTGATGAAATAATTAGGTAATTTTAAATTTTGTTCAATTAAATAATTTCATTGCACATTTAAAAAATAATAATATTTAATTATTTGTAAACATATTCAACCATTCAGAATACAAACGACAACAGAATAAAATAGTATTGTAGGGAGGTACGCGCTAGAAAACAAGTAAAAATAGAAAATAACGCGAGGAATCAAATTCCAAACACAATAACAAATCGAACTCGATTGGCATGAGAAATACAAACATAAAAACTCGATTAAGAAACAAGAACACGCAAAAGCAAAAAATTCGTACAAAATTGATATTTTTATTGGTACCTACAAAAAAATAAGCTTAATAAGTATAAGTCCCCGAAAGGTGTGTACATGACAATTTTTTCAAACCCTATTTTTATCCAGCTGACCCTTTAAAATAGCAAGGACTGAAATCTAGATAACCTCCCACGCTTTTCCATTACTTATTTATTCCCTGTTTTCCAATCTTACATCTAAAAATCTAGTTACCTACCTATCTATTTTTTTTTTTTTTTTGAAACTATCTACTTTGTTCATTTCCTATATCATAGAACCACTTTATATGGGGCAAAGAAAGAGGAAAATGCATTTCAATAATTTTCACCACGCTACACGAAGACTTGGCAATATTTCATTTTTCAAATTAAAACTGGAACGTGTTTCTCTTTTCTCCCTCAAAAATACTTCGATTTCATAAATAAGAAGAAAAGTACTGTACGCCAAAAAAAAAACTGCACAAGTGTTCTAGTTTTTCCTACACTCAGAATAGAAGAAACACACGCAGAACTCCCGTTAAAGTTGCGTATAAAAATTTCTTATCCGACGAGCACCGCACTGCAGCGTGCCATTGGTCAATTCCAGCGAGTTATACCTACGATTTAAAGTAATTAATAACTGTCGGGGTCGAATTAAACAATTACGTCGAGCTTGATGCGATTTGACACACGAAGCCGATTAAATTCAATTACTTCGATCACCAGATTAAAAATAATTAAACCGGATAATTTTCTTAACACGATTTAACATCGTCAGTTAACCATTATACATTTCTTACAAGCACTCACACAACAAAAATCTACTCTAACTTTTATACCAGTAAAACAGCGCCGCAACTCGTATAAAATTTTAATTTCAAAATCGCCGCAGCTATTTAAATTAAAAATGAATTTAATCTTTTAATATTCGCAATTCGAATAAACATTTCGTATTCGCGTCCATTTCCACACGCGTACCGAAGTATTTTATCGCGAATTATTCAGGCGCACAGTCGTACCGTATAGGTACCTACTCGTAGGTATTATGAAAAGGTGTTAAATAATTCCTAAAAGCCAGAGGATACATTACGATTTGAGGTAATTATGTGGTTAAATTATACGTATGAAAGGATATATTAGGGTGGATCAGTGCCTACGAGAACAGAAAATATTTACTCTGATTACCCCTTTTTTTATACTCTTTCTTATACCACACATTAATTTGAATTGTTGGATTGTTCGATATTGAGAAATTATTGCATAACGGTACAGAAGCGTATGAGAGTATTCCATTTTCGTAGCAAAGTATTTGATTATCGTACATTGTGTAACTCAACACACCATACACCACCTACGTACTTTTTCAAAATTATGGGAATCTCGAACTAGGTACAACACATGTTAAAAAGATGGAATTTTTTCATTATTTTTTTCCTTCGGTTTACCTGCGAAAAGCTTAAAGTAAAATTTATCCTTAAAGAATTCGCATGGTGGAACTGAAAAAAAATCAGAAAAATATGTTTACAACTTGTACAGATACCAGAATGAAAAATATAAAGCTTACGTTAGATGACGAGCCTGCGGCACAACAAGATATATCTGCTCGAATATTTAACAATAGTTGAAAAATTGTGAGAAAAAATCGTCTGGAAAAATATCGAGTCGAATCCATCGACCTTACATCTTTATCGAATTCAAATCAAGCAGGAAAAAATCTACGTCATTAAAAAATTTTCCATTCGGTGAAATTTGGAAATAGAGCCAAACCACCAATTTATTTGCTGAAAATCGAGAATGGAGTAGGGTTGGGCGATTATTAACGACGCGAAAAATAATCAAGTGCGATAATAATAGATTATTCTGCATAAATGATTCTTTTTTGGACGAAAATTGGACAACAATTCAAAAAAATAGAACAGTATAAAAGTTTTGAAAAAAATGAGAAAAAATAGGAAATTTGACCTAAAAAATTCGAGTTTTTGATTAATATTTTTCATATTTTTTTTCGAAATTCCTTCAAAATTCCTAAAAAGGTGAATTTCCTTACCTATCTAATTCCTTACAATTTTTCAAGAATCTCAAAATTATTCAACTATTAGGAATTTTCCTAAATTTTAAGGAATTTGTTGAGGAATTTAGCATTCCGAGGAATTTTTAAAGAAGTATTTCAATTTTTTTGACCTGGATATGTTTTAGGGCAAGGGGGAAAGAAAATAATGACATTTTATTAGACTTGAGAAAAAGAAAATGAATCGGTCACTTCGAAAACCCCACAAATCCGGAGTTATGGGGTTTTTCACTTTTTCAAGCGCTCTATCTGATGGCGATGGAACCACAAAAATAGGTAGCTCGGAAGTCGCCTATTTATGACTTCAAATATTTGAGTCATTTCGAAAACCCCACAATTCCTTGTGTTATGGGGTTTTCGGAAGAATATTTTCACCCAAGATCCCAAAAGTGTAGTCAAGGCCTATTTTAGAGGGGTATTTTTTTTTTTTTAAAATCACTTTTTCCCGTTTTCTAAAATTTCAATGAAAATTGAAAACAATAATTTTTAAGAAAATTTTATAATTATTGTTTTCGGTTAGTAAATTGATTTTTTGCAGCATTAAATCATTTTGGGTTTCAGAATGCTTCAATTTACTTACTTATGTACGATTTTTTGAGGGATCAAACGAAATCATTTCGAAAACCCCACAACTCCACCAACTTTGCCATAGAATAAAATGACTGTTTATGGCATTGAATTTTTGGAAATTGTCAAGGCGTGTACATGATTTACTCTACAAATTTACTGAAAAGTTTGACATTTTCCCCGAAGTATAAAATGCACACACAGTTTTTTTTGTTTTCTGAGAAATTAGGTGTCATGGAATTGTGGGGTTTTCGAAATGACCTACCTACTCAAATATTTTAAAATGTAAAAATGTTGAAAAAATAATTTAAAATGAAGGGGTTATGAGCCATTCAAAATAAGTGAGGTTCAAAAATTTTTCTAATTTTTTCCATTTTGAATGACCCGTAGCCCCTTCATTTTTCATGTTAGGCAAAAAGTTCTCGGAAAAAAATTTGTCCAATTTTCAACGCACTGTCCGTTCCCTTGGTTGATTTATTTTTTTAGAACTTTTTCAAAACAATTTTTTCTATAGTTCCTTCAATTTTGAAGTTAGGCAAAAAGTCATAAGATGAAAATTTGTTCAATTTTCAAAGTACTGTCCATTCCCATTGTTGAAAAAAAATGTTACGTAATTTTTTGTAAGCAGCATTTGCCCCTTCAATTATCAAGGTAGACAACATGTTCATCTCAAGTTTTTTTTAGTGGTACCCGGTTATATCCATAAATAAAGTATGGACGTCCATTTATGGAACACCCTGTAGGTAGATTTTTCAGATCAAGACGTGATGACATTATTTTAGACTTTAAAAAAAACAAAATATTTTAAAATATTTAAAAAAAAAGTATATTTTGAAATGTTGAAGAAATGAAAAAAATAGAAAACAATGCATTTATATTTCAATAAAAAATTATAAAGTGGGATATGTTTTGAAAAAAAAAGAAATTGGCTCATCTCCAAAGTGAGTACATTTGAACATATCCATGATTTAAGGTTTTTATCTTAAAGGAAAAAGTGCGTTTAATTTTTTTAGGTCAAATCTCTCATTTTTCTAAACTTTCTTCAAAATTTTCGCACTGTGTCCTATTTTTTCAAATTTTTGTCCAATTTTAACCCAAAAAACGGAAAAATTCTCTAAAAATTTCTAAAATTTAAATAATGACACTCTAAATTCTCATCTATCTTCTTCTTGAAAACTTGTAAGGATCTCTAAAAAAAAATATAAAAAAATTAAAAAAACGTTTAAAAAAGGGACATACAATGTAATTTGAGGTAAGAATAGTTCAATTTTTAAGCTTTCATTTAATTTTTTCCAGAATTAGGCGTCAGGTACTTTATAAGTGACGTCATTTGTGAAAACCCCGGTCAAGGGATTTTTAAGGAATTTTGACCAAGACGATTTTAGCCATTTCAAGAAATTTTCAAATCGATTGGCAGCGCTGGCGCTAAACAAAGAAAAAATCGTTCGAATTTTCAGCTGCAATTATTATAATCGATTAATCGATCATTTTTTCATGGATTAATCGAAGGATCGATTATTTTTCTCATCGAATAATCGATTTTTGCCCAACACTAAAATGGTGCCAAAAATTTCACTCGATTGCATAGAAGAGAACAGAGTAACTTCAACCAACTTGTCGGCTCTGTGGCCAAAGAAATGGATATTAAACTGAAAAAAAAAACGTTGCTTAGCAGTAGCCGGACAGCTTAGGAGTACTTTTATAATCGGATTACAAAGCAGCGGGTAACCGCTTCTGTATGGAACACCTAGGAATATAGTGATTCAATTTATTTGTCTATTCTCGGCGAGCTGTTTCTTCATTATATGTGGTTTTTTCACTATATCGCGGCGTTGTCTTTAGGACGATTCGAATCGAGGAGATTTTTATCGCGACCGGAATAATTCATCGGTTGAAATTAATTTTTTAAGCTTCCGTGTACGATATTTTACGCTAATAAATCGTTAAGGATGGGCAACTGATACGTATTATCCATTGATTTTTCCGCGTAACTCGGAGGAGGAGAGAGGTGATCGGCGAACCTGGATCGACGACCAATTTCAGTCCAGTTTTGAGGTATTTTGGCCCATTTCGAATGGACATTTTTTAGTACAGGTATGAAAGGAGGGGAGAAAAAAAACAGGTATTTTTTTCGTCTATGGGTACATCTATGTTGATGATACGATTGTACTTGTTTACGGGGCGTGTGCCGTAGAAGGCCTGCCGACAAGCGTAGACGTCTCAGAGCTTGTAATCAGCGAGCCGCCGACAGTTCTAGACACAAAGATCACTAATTGCTTCGGACACGCCTAATACACCCGCTAATCGCACCTCTTTGGACACTATACATTATAATAATAGCAACATACGAGGTATCTACCACACGTCGGAATACTCTTTAACTATTAAAATTCCGATTTTATCTTATTCCGATCGTATGTACGGCGAGTCGAACGTACAGCACTATTTTTTCTCTCGGTTTCATAAAAGAATCGAACGCGTGTGTGTTTTGGCAGTACGCAAGGTATATGCTAATGCCCTATAACATTGATGGCACTTGCCGAAGCTATAGGCTGGTTTTCCATTTATAACGAATTCTATTCAATGAGGCGTCCGGCGGCTGGAGTCGGCGTTTGTGTGTGAAAGAATCTGAAGCTTTGATTTTTCTGGAAGTACCGTCAGTGACGGACCGCCCCCGACGGAATTTTTCGCTCGTGAGTTGGGAAAATTGAACATTTCAACACATTAGTTGGGAAAATTTTTCGTTTTCCCAACTGATGAAAAAGGCCTTTTTTGGGCATTAAACACACAATTGTTTCAAATTTTCGCCCTCACTGCGCTCGGGCATCAACACAATCGCAAATATATAAATTATTTCAGTCAATAATTTCAAAAAAAAAAAGTTTCCTCCCTTAAAAATCTCTCTGTTATTCCAAGTCTTTGTACTCACCTTCCAACCTCCGAAAAAAAGCTTCCGACATCATTGTATCTACTTGATAAATCAAGTTGGAAAATTTTAAATTTAAAAATTGAAATCAGGGGTACGAGAAACCTCATTCTAAGTCCTCGAAAAAAATTTTGGTGGAAAATGTCCCTTTTTAGAAATTCGACCTATCCGTGAAATCACCTCTCTCAAATCTAAATTTTTTAAAAACTTTGGCCTCGCTACACTCGGGCTGATTGTTTTCATATTTTTCCTTTTTCATAATTCAAATCCTAGAGAAGTCATTTTTTCGTATTTTTTCTCAACATTATTACAACTAATATTTATTATATTTTTTCTCCATAGAACTTATTTTTGACGTTTAAAACCCAATTTTTCAAAAGCTTTGGCCTCGTTGCGCTCGGCCGCTTTGTATTTATTTTTAAATAGTTTCAAAGTAAAAGTGACCAAATTTTTATTCAAGTTTGTTAATCCAAAACACGGTTTTATTGCACTTCGAATTGGAAGTTTTCAAAAATTTTCGCCCTTGTTTCGCTTGGGCCAACTTTACTTTTCTCGTATTCACATTAAAATACAAATTTTTTCAAATTAAATTATAATTATTTTGAAATTTTTTACTCTCGTTTCAATCTAGATAAATACATTGCTTTGCTGAAGACAAATGGGCAATTTTACGTTAATAATTATTGGTTTATAGTTGGAAATTTTAAAAATTTGAGTTGGGGTTTTCATCAAACCTCCCCCCCCCCCTTGGGAAATGAGTACCGTTCACTTGAGCTGGAGTAAAGGAATAGTATTCGTATTACAAAGTTTACAGTTGAGAAGTATCTTAATTTGATACGAAAAGATGGCAACTTTCTTAAAATGCAGCGTATAATAATGACAATGTCTCAAACGTATTGCGAATTACTTACCAGAATTATTGATAAAGAGGTGCGGTAGATCTCTGCCTGAGATCTAAGAGAAGAGGGAATCAACTTCTTGAATATATCTTCTACATCTGAAACAGTCAAAGTTGGTGAAATTCTACCCTATTAAATCAGTAAAACGAATTTCACTTAAAAGTTAAAATCAGTGATTTTTCACTGAATTTTCAGTCAAAAGTTATGTAGGTACGTGTTTTCTGTAAAATTATATAAATTGATTGAAAAATCAGTGATTTTTGTCTGAAAGATTAACGACCAATCAACATGTCAGTATTGAATAAAATCAGAACTCTTGTAATAGAGACGGATATTAAATCCTATTTTTTTTTTTTAATGAAATTTAAAGACCAAACCAGTTTATCGATGACTGATTTAATTTTTGAATCCAAAATTTTAAGGGCTGAAGCTCATTTCTCGAATTTTTCCAAACTCTTGAAATTTCGAAATTGCTCCCTCCATCCTGTAAAATCTGAAAATTCGATCTTATCACTGAAGGAAATTGGAATTTGATAATATGCATACCTACCTTATTTTCAACCTACCAAATGGTTTGGAAGTACCTAGTTTCAAGTTGTTTTGGAGGCTCCAGAAAATTTTTGAAATTTCCAGCATTGAAAAATAAAGTCAACTCATTGCGAAAATCATCCCACAATTTTTCCGTTCTTCTGACGCTGGGACAAATATTTAGATGAATTTTCATTCCGAAAATCTTCCCACGATTTTTCCGAGTTTTTGAGGCTGGAATCATTATTGGGATGCATTTTTTTATCCCAAAAATCATCATACGATTTTCGGAGATTTTGAAGCTGGGAAGAATTTTGAGATGAATTTCCATCCCACGAATTTCCCGGCAATAAGATGACTTTTGCGATAACTATCATTTTCTCAAATCATCCCTCGATTTTTCCGAATTTTTGAAGCTGGGATGATTACTGAGATAAATTTTCATCCCAAAAATAATTCCGTGATTTTTCCAAGTTTTTGAGCCTAGGATGATCCGGAATTATCATTGGAATGAATTTTCATCCCAAAAAATCAATCCATGATTTTTCCGAGCATTTCTGGGCTGCGATTAATTCTGTGATTAATTTCATCGCAAAAATTATTCGCACGTATTTTTCCAGTTTTTGAGGCCGGGATGATCATTGAAATGGATTTTGATCCCAAAAAATAATCTCACGATTTTTCCGAGCATTTTTGGACTGCGATTAATTTATTTGCATAATTAATCGCATGAATTTTTCTAGTTTTTGAGGCCGGGATGATCATTTAAATGGATTTTCATCCCAAAAAAATCAATCCACGATTTTTCTGAGCATTTCTGGGCTGCGATTAGTTTGGAATGAATTTCATCGCAGAATTATTCGCACGTATTTTTCTAGTTTTTGAGGCCGGGCTGATCATTGGATTGGAATTTCAACCCTCAAAAAAATCATCCCATGATTTTTCCGAGCATTTTTGGGCTGCGATTAATTCTGTGATGAATTTCAACGCAGAATAAATCGCACGTATTTCTTCAGTTTTTGAGCCCCGTATGATCATTGAAATGGATTTTCGTCCCAAAAAATCATCTCACGATTGTTATGAGCGTTTTTGGGCTGCGATTAATTTGGGATGAATTTTCATCGCAGAATTAATCGCACCTTTTTTTTATTTTTCAAGTCTGGAAAGATCATTGGAATGGATTTTCATCCCAAAAATATTTTCACGATTTCTTCGAGCATTTTTGAGCTGCGATTGATTTGCGATTAATTTCATCGCAAAAATTATTCGCACGTTTTTCCCAGTTTTTGATGCCGGGATGATCATTTAAGTAAATGGATTTTCATCCCAAAAAATCATCTCACGATTTTTATGAGCGTTTTTTGGCTGCGATTAGTTTGGGATGAATTTTCATCGCAGAATTAATCGCACCTTTTTTTTATATTTTTTGAGGTCGGAATGATCATTGGAATGGATTTTCATTCAAAAAACATCATCTCACAATTTCTCCAGGGTTTGTGGGCATTTTCATCCCAAAGATCATCTCACGATTTTCCAAGCTTCTGAAGCTGGGATGGATTTTGGGATGGATTTTCATTTCAAAAATCGTCCTACGATTTTCCCGTTCTTCTAAGGCTTCGATGATTTTTGGTTGATTTTTGGGATGTATTTTCAATTTCATTCCAAAAATCATCCCACAACTTTTCCGAGTTTTTGAGGCTGAAATCATTATTGGAATGCATTTTCATTCGAAAAATCATCTCACCTTTTTCCGAGCTTTTCAGCCTCGGATACATTTTGGGTTGATTACTTGGGATGAATTTTCATCACAAAAATAATCCCACGGTTTTCCCGGGAGTAAGGTGACTTTTGCGATTAAAATCATCACCACACAACTTTTTCCAACTTTTTGAGGCTGGGATGATAACTGGGATGGATTTTCATCACAAAAATAATCCCACGACTTTTCCGTGCCTCCGAGGCTGGGTTGAATCTTGGGATAAATTTTCATCACAAAAATAATCCCACGGTTTTCCCGGGAGTAAGGTGACTTTTGCGATTAAAATCATCACCACACAACTTTTTCCAACTTTTTGAGGCTGAGATGATAACTGGGATGGATTTTCATCACAAAAATAATCCCACGACTTTTCCGTGCCTCCGAGGCTGGGTTGAATCTTGGGATAAATTTTCATCACAAAAATAAGCTCACGATTTTTCCGAGCTCTTAAGATTGGGTTGAATTTCGGTATGAATTTTTGTCATAAAAATAATCCCACGAATTTTTCGAGATTTTTGAGACAGGGCCGGCAGGGGTGATCATTGGGATGCTTTTTCAACCCAAAAATCATCTTACGATTTTTCCGAGCTTGAACTGCTACCAACAGCGTCGTAAAATCCGTTTAAGCTGTGCACCATTGTTCAATTTTTACACATATCCAACTAAGATTCAGATGAAAATGAAAATCAAGTTACTCATCAGTGTTCAAATTTCCAATGTTCTATTCTGGCTGTTTTTCTATTCATTTATGGTAGAAAATACGCAATTACTCTTTGTTTTCCCCATTTATTTTTAATTCCAAAATAAATTAGTCGAGTTTTTTTAATCAAGCATTTGTACTTGAATAATCAATCAACACGAATTATCAATCTCATCTATTTTTCTTCGCTCGAATTTAGTTCAATTCTGTTTTGTTTCTCTAATTCTCAAATCGACGCCTGATTTTCAATTACTCTCACGTTCATTCCGATTACGCACTTTCCTTCCGCCTAACTTTCGCTGGAAAGTTTCAAGTACCTAAATCGGCGAAGACATCCAACGTAAACTGCTCGCTACCATACCATCGGTTTAGGCCACCAATAGACCTACAAACAAGCGAAATTCTATCATTAAAATATCGACCGAACACGGTGTTGAAATGTACCCAAAGATTAAACGTCCGGAAAGGTTGTAATTTCATCAAATCTCTTTTATTCGCGCCGTCGATTGAGATTCACGAAAAAAGAAGGCTCGGAGGAAAAAATGTCCAGATTCGGCTTCTTCTGCGGAGGTCTCTCTAAAAGTTGGAAGTCGACAATAGAAAGGGTCTTTAACGATTTTAACTTATTTGTTCGGCTAATTCACGGTCATTTAGCGAAAGGTTCGAAACTAAAGCCACCCACCCTAGGTCGCATGCACATGTGCCTGGCTGCCTACACAAGTATATAAAGTGATACATGGTACACACGCATGCGCAGCTGATCCGAATCGTCACGCGAATTAGAAATTTATATTATGCGGCGAAAAGCGAAATTTATCATAGCGATTATAAAAGATAAGTCGTCGTATGTTAGCCGGTTTATGGAAAATTTGTTCCGGACTTTAAGGTGATTTTTGGCAGAAGCCTGCTATAGATTCATCATTCGCGCTGGGCGCTGCGCCGCCGTTTATCACCTGCGTGCTTACAGAACGCAGGCGGACACAAAAAAATACCTCAAGAATAAGTGTCGGCGTTGGCAAGCGCAGCATAACTAGGAAGACGTGAAAAAGGGGAGAAAAAAAGGATGAAAATCTTAAAAGGCGATTTATCAAAGTAACACCTTAGCTGGTGCTTTTAATTACCAAAGGATGAAATTTTTCACAATTATTCACGCGTCTGGGGTCTAGTAATACACGATGTATTTCTAAAATGGAACAATAGACGAACAGAATGATCAAACAACCAAAATATCCATCTTGGAAACAGGCCGAAAATAAATCAACACTCTGAAGAATACGTCGTATCAATTTGGTGAAAACAAAAAAAAAAGCGAAGAAAAAAATCATTAAAATCCAAACAAACCGCAATTAGTTCACAAGCGAGGAAAATAAATTAACGTCAGCAATAAAGTGGTATTCCTTTTGACATTGTCGCTACAAAAACATGATTGGTTCATGGTTGGAATGGAGGACGTTTTGTTAAACTTACATGTACATAAGTAATTTACATAAATATAGATGATAAACAAGCGACAATTTTCAAAGCAAAACCTTACGAGTATGTACAGTTTACACCTCCCTCCCCTCTTTCCTAGCCATCCTATACGACTGGCTAATATATCGATTTATTTTAACAATAGCAGGCGTAACTAAAAACTTGCCTATTTAAATTTAGCGCTTAATATTGCCTAGAATTTATGTAGGACATCCCATTTTTAATTAGTTGCCATATTAGTACCGATACTTTTTCACAAGTTTCGCTCTCTCACTCGTTCTACGGTTCGCAGTTTATGCTAATTCGAGTCTTCTTTATTGAAATTTTTTCTAAACTCGATAGATTCGATTCCGAATAAAAAAAATATATAATACGTGTACGAGTTCTTCAAAAGTCGTAATTTTTATGCTCTTAATCTTAATTGAAATTCTAAAAGATTAACAACAAATATAACGCCGGCGAAAAAACACACTTAATGGAGATTAATCCTTTCTATAGAAATTTTTCAAAGCAAGGAAATGGCGCGAAAAGTCAACCTTCCCCATAAAAATATCAACGCCGTTTCGTCGTCGACGTGTAAAAAAGTTCATTAGATGGCTTTCATTTAAACTTCATTAATTTTATGAAAGTTGAAAATCAATAATTCATAGCTTTATTACGTATAAAAATTTTTATTGTACGAAATACCCAAGTACCTAAGTACGAAGATTAATAAAGAACTGTGAAGTGGTTAGAATAAGCGTCTCCTCGAGTGCTAATTAGCGATGTCATTTTTGTATTTATTTATGCGAGCTTATTTTTAGTCTTTGTCTATTTTTAATAGAAAAATGGATATATACAAATGGGAAAATAACTCGAGATGACGAACCAGTATCTAATTTCATGATCGTGAAATAATTTAAATTTTTTTAGAAATTCATTCTTGAAAGTGAACACTTCTACATACCTAAAAATGAGCTAATTTTATTATAAGACTTGCACACCATCTCAAATCTTTGAGCTTTTCATTTGTTGGTGAAAAAAACGACTGAATTTTCATCATTAAAAAAATATGTAAGTGAAGCAAAACTCAGAAACTTGATGAAAAAGAGTAGTGAGGGAAAAGGGCGTCTTTTATGTAAAAAAAAATCAGAATAGTCCATAAGAAAATTTTGAAATGTTGAATTGTTACCTACAGATGCGGATCTTCAGGGGGGAGGGGAATTGCATTGGGAAGTTGTCTCTCACCTCCACGACCAAAAATGGCTAGAGAAATTTTTAAAATGTCCATTTTATGATTTTCGAAAGTAATTTTCCCAAAAATTTTCGCATTTTTGTCTTCTTTTCCATAAAATATAGGCACCTATATTTTTGGAAAACTCTTCCAAAAATCACATCATTTTTCATCTTTATTTTTGGACAAAAGATCTCTCCTTAAAAAAACGAAAAAATGGCTGTGAAAAATTTCATGTACCACCCCCCCCCCCCATCCCAGATTAGATCCCTACTGATTGTTGTAGTAGATAAGCAGATAAACTTTGACTACGAAGGTGTAGAATTTTTTCAAGGAATGGACCAAAAATGTTAAGTGCCCATCGTGGCGGTGTCAACAAATCACAAAATCTAGGTCTGAATGAGAAAAAAATTGAAAAATTATGTAATTTTCAGCAGAATTTCTTATGATACAATTTTCAAACAAGGAGATTTAATTACTGCTCGAGCGAAAATTTTCACGAAACATACCATTCGTTCAATACTTAATCTGCCATTTTCGCTTTCATAAGGAGCTATTTTCTTCAAGTTTCAGACATTCGATTTAGGCAAAAATTGTCTCCCTCGTTCCACTTGAACTCAAAAATTTTTTAGTAGGTACCTAAGTAGAGATTAATGATCACCTGACAGAAAAGGATGAATTTTTTGGAAAAACGACCAAAATGAACATTTCCGTGATTCGAAATAAACTGTCTCCAGTAGGTATTGTATTTTTTTTAAAAAAAATAAAAAATCAATTTTCAATTAAGCTAAGGACGAACCGAAGTTGGCATCATTGAAGGGGATAGAAAATTTATTTTTTTAATTCCTTCAACTTAAAATACAATTTTTTTAATAGCTTTTCAACTCTAACTGCAAATTTTCTCTAATTTTTCAATTTGGACTTAATTTTTTCAGTAAAAATAGAATTTGACATATGATTATTCAAGGAAAGGACAAGGTGTCCCTTGGACCCCACGTTCGATTTAACCCGAAGAATTTTTTTGAAAATAATAAAATTACTTGTAAAATGCGATATTTTTTAAAAATTTGCGAATTTACAATTCTTCTTATGACTTTTTGCCAAAATATTGGAAAAGTGGAATGAGTATAATTTCAGGTTAATGATTTATTTTTCAAATTTTTAAAATACGAATTCAAAAGATATCGATACCTATAATAAAAAACATAGGCAAAACAATGTTGGAAAATTTCATATAAAATTGTGAATTTTTAAAATTTGAGTAGGTACCTACGTCAATCGTGCAAAATATGTTTACAAGGGTTATTTACTGTACTGCTTACGAATCTGCTATTGATTTTTTCAAGCAAAAATTTAGTAGGTACCTACGCAAAGAAAATGAAATTTTCAATTTTAAAATTATGTATCGTAGAGTTGAAATTACAAAAATTACGAAAAATAAAATGAATACGAGTGGAAATTTTGCAAATTACATAATATGGGTAGTTTAGAATATATGCCTATTTGGAGAACAAAAATGAAAATTTCAAAGGGAAAAATAAGTGAAAAAACTTTGTTTTTCGCATTTTTAAGAATCTTGCACTACCTGAAAATTTCTGAAAAAAAATACGATACACTACATAATATATATTTTTTCATTTTTGCAGGTGAAGATACTGGGACATGACTTCCAAAATCAGTACAATGACTTCAGAAATCAGTACAATGACTATGAAGGTCAGTACAATGACTTCCAAAATCTGTACAATGACTTCGAAAGTTAGTACAATGAATTCCAAAATCAGTACAATGACTTTCAAAATCAGTACAATGACTTTGAAAGTCTGTACAATGAATTCCAAAATCAGTACAATGACTTTGAAAGTCAGTACAATGAATTCCTAAATTAGTACAATGACTTGCAAAATCAGTACAATGACTTGCAAAATCAGTACAATGACTTTGAAAGTCAGTACAATGACTTTGAAAGTCGGTAAAATGACTTTCAAAATCAGTACAATGACTTTGAAAGTCAGTACAATGACCTTGAAAGTCAGTACAATGACTTTGAAAGTCAGTACAATGACTTTGAAAGTCAGTACAATGACTTTGAAAGTCAGTACAATGACTTTGAAAGTCAGTACAATGACTCCCAAAATCAGTACAATGACTTTGAAAGTCAGTACAATGAATTCCAAAATCAGTACAATGACTTTGAAAGTTAGTACAATGACTTCCAAAATCAGTACCATCTGGACTTTGAAATATTGAAACTGTCACTTTGGCAAAAACAGAAATTCAAAAAAAAATTCCAGATATGGTCCTTAGGATCCATCACCTCTGCAAATTTGAAAAATTCGGGTGAGAATTATAAAATACATATAAAAATTCATAACCAAATCCCCATTTTGGTCGTATTTCGGGCAATTTTTGGGGGTTAGGGTGAGGTAGGAGGCTGAATTTTTTTCCAGCGAGTGTTTATTCCCTAGGGACCAACTTCCACTAATTAGTTCAAAAATCTCAGTCAAGGGCCGATTCACCATTCTTAATGACTAGGTTCTTCATGATTTTTTCTGGATATATGTATCATGGTGGCATTTTTTTCATAAAAATTTTCAGAGTTTTTCTCCTCTGTTGATGAAATATTGACACTGCCACATTTTGGGAAGCTACAAAAAATTATTATAAATGAAGGATATTTCAAAATTTGACATTTCTCACTTTAAAAAAACAGTCAAAAAATCAGGTAGCCTCCTGGAGAAGGGGGCGATGAATACCTAGTAGAGAACTTTGTATTAGAACATATTTTGCCGATATGCCTAAAAGAGGTGATGCGAGTGATGTTGAATTTCTTTCTTGGGAACAAAGAGAGAAAATAATTCCCTCCGATGAATAAGACTTGAAATACATAATTTTGAGCCAACTAAAGAAATATTAAATTACACCTTCTCTTACGCGCATGAAATCCTTCAATTTCGTAATCTTGGATGCATTCGTGTCTGTTTGAATTTACAAGATACCAAATTTTAAACACGTGGGTAGAATTTTTTTCGGAGACTTAATCATAGAAATAAACCATTTCAAAAAAATTTCACTGCGAAATATTTTTACTCGTCTACATATTTTGCAACATTCCGAAAGAAATCCTCTTGAGCGTTTTCGCAGTCATAATTTTCTGACGTTTTTTGTTCTATTAAAAATATGATTTACTGGGTTACATCACGTCAAAAAAGACTTTCATTCGCCTTGAAAAAATGACACAAAAGTTCAACTTTTTCACCCTTTTGTATTAAACGAGATTTTTCAGTGAAAAAAATTGATGAAAATCTTATCGAATTCACTAGAAAAAATCTAATAACAATTTTCTTCGTTTTATTAAAAATTGTAAAATTAACCGTACGTAATTATATAAAAGCTTTCGAGCATTCCATTCAGAAATATTCAACTGCGTGAACGTTTTTACGAAAATTGAGCATTTGGAAAATAATTGAAGCCCTAAACAAACTACCTCGATTCGCCAAATTTGTTGGGTAAAATTTTCCAAATTCTTCGCACAAAGCGTAAACTAACCTATACAAGCGAGATAAAAATTTCTCGAGAATTCATAACCGCGTAAAAATTTTCCAGGTACTTGAACGAGCAATAAAGAATATCCGTTTAATCTTGGTCGAAAAAAAATCATACTCGTAATTTCGCTCGAGAAAATTCAACGCGTTATATCAAGCGGTTATAAAATATACGGCGAAAAAATCCTACGAAATCGTAGTATTTTACATGAAAATCTGGTAAAACCACGGCCTCCCAGTCAAGGGTTGGGCTTGGAAGTGGAAATTCTCGTCGAGATTCATTTTACGCGGTTAAAATTACAACCAAGGTGTAAAAAGGTAAATGATAGAGTACGTAAAACGCATATTCAATAACATATATCATTGGTAAGTAATAACTAGCCAGCAATGGTATAATAAATAATATGGAACGAGGCCATTCGTCAATTTTTCCACGCAGCACTCCGGTGTACGAGGATATTCGAACCACCGCCATTGCTCGTCTCAACGTAGATATCGTTATCAGCGTGGAAAATTCGCCTCGTTTAAAAAGTTTGATTTTTAATTTTACGCGAAATTTGCACAATTCCAAGATGATCGGTAAATTGGGATTTGAAAAATGTTTAAAGGAAAAAAAGTCTATATCGATGGGGGAATTAATTTTTTTATGATTAATGAACGCGCGACGTCGAACAGAAAAATAAACACGGTGTGAGAACTGAGTCAGTAGGCAAGTTCAAATAACACATTTTATATTCGAAAGGGATGCGCGTAAGGCAGGGTGCGGATGCTGCCGGCGTGCTACTAGCTTTGAATCCAGACAAGAAATTCGTTACAGATTCGCGTATTAAAATCACCGAGAGACGGGGATTTTTTAGGTCGTTGTCTTTTGCGACGTTAATCATTTATCAAAGGCGAACGATCGAACGATATGCTACTTTTGATTCTGGAGCCTTTTGTGGGTTTTTTCCTCTGTGTATGTATGAATGGCGTAAATCGTGTATGTGCCCCCCCCCCCCCGATATATCTTCGGTGTATGTAGTATGGATAGCATACGAGGGATACACGATTTGTTCGCGTTTGCGACTTCCATTTCAAGTAACATCCTATTAAAACATACACAAGGGTGAATTTACAAAGCACATTTGGAAAACCAAAAATAATTTTTCAACTTTAATTGCAAATAACGTAGGTACTATTTTTATATTGGCCTAGAAACCTACAGAGAGCAGCATTGACGTCAAATTAAATTTAGAGTCCCAGTAATCTCCGATCCAAACAGTTTTGAAATTCCATAGTCTAGAAAGTCCATACCTGTGCTTTCCATGTTGTAGGTACCTATCAAAATTTGTGAATCCGGCTCTGGAGGTGCGATTCTATGAAAATGATGAATCCAACTCTTTTCCTGCGATTCCACAAAGAAAAAAGGATCAGATTCTTATGCGATTCTTTTTACCAATCACGATTAAATTTACACTGAATATACATTTTTTTACAAATTTTTTCGACTCTTTTCTCTCTGCTCTAAAATTTCTTCCTCGCAATTTTTTCTGCTCCAAGATTTTTTCAACTTTTTTTCATTTTCTAAAATTTACTGATTTTGACTTTGAAATTTTTACATTTACTGAAATTTTGTCTCAGCTTCTCAACTCTAAAATTCCATTCTTTGACCTTGAACTTTTTAAAAATTGAAATTCTCTTGAAATTGTTTCGGTTCTCAAAATGTTTATTTTTCAACTTCGAAAATATTGTTTCTCAACTCCCAACTCTAAAAAATTCCCTACTTTAATCTTAAAATTTTCTTCGATCATTTGGAGTTTCTTGAAAAATTTTTATCCTAAAAATTTTAGAGTTGGAAAATGAAAAAATTTTAGAGTTTAAAAAAAACAAAATACCAAAATTGAAAGCAATTTTTGAGAAGAAATTTTAGAGTTGAGAAAAATTTGTATTAGAATTTGATTTAAAATTTGCTAAGCATGTAAGCAAGGAAGCACAACACATGTGAATTGCTTTTTCAATGTTACTGCGATTCGACAAATAACGATTGACACGTGAACGACGAAAAATAAATGATGAAACGTTTAGGGGTGGAAGAGAATTGAAAAAAAAATCAGTACCTATTGAGAAAAAATACCAGAATGGAAAAAAATTTTGGAAAAATTTTAGACCTGAAAAAACGTTTTTAGTTTGGAGCATCGACTTAATTTCATTATTGAGTTGAGAAATATATTCAACTACTGAGAAAAAAATTTTAAAGTTGAAAGACTAGAGTTGAAAAAAATTCTTGAAAATGGTATGGATTTAGAAAAAAATTAAATGAATTGCTAAAAAAAAATTGTTCACTCGCGATTTATCGAATATTAATATTAATAATCGAATTCTTTTTAGTACGATTCATTAAAAAGTTGGGATCGGATTCGGTTGCGATTCGAATCGGTCCATCTCTGGAAAAATGAGAAGCCAAAATTTAGTATGATTTCAGCTGTTGCAAATAACCATATTTTTTATTTGTCTCCTTGATAAATTCAAACTGAAACTAAACAAGACAGAAAATGAGAACCAGCTACCTAATTTTTAAAAATGCTAATCTAAAAACTCTAATTTTGGAAACAGATTTCCAAAACCTGGACGTTTTTTTCTAAAATTACGCATTTTTCAAAACATGGTCGATTTCCTTAGAAATTGGATGGCTTCCAAAACTCGGAAAATTTTTTTAAATTGAACGGTTTTTCAAAAATTGTAAAATTTTTCAAAACTTTGATAATATTTCTTAAAATTTTGATATATTCCAAAATTTGAACGGTAGGTACGCCAAAAACCGAATGATACGCTAAAGCAATTCAGAAACGAGATGATTCATAAACAAAAAAATTTCAACAAACAAATCGAATTTTAAATGATGAGAAAATTTTTCAAAAATTAAATAAATGACCTTAAATTTCTGAAAATTCTGTGGGGTGGTAACTTATTGCGGTTATTCCGCAGACCATTCTCGACAATTTTCCGCAATAAAAGCTTTGCTAGGGAAAATTTCTCCTCCCCCCCATGATGCTAATTTACCTCCACTAAAAATAAAATTTCAAGAATTTTACGAAAATTACTTAAAATCGCATTAAGTGTTGATGATAACTCATCCCTTTCCTTGATCAGTTCATTTTTTTAAAATATTTTGAAAACATTTTTTTGTTGCCCCCTCAATTTGGAAACATTAAAATTCCATAAGAAAAAGTCGACCTATTGCATAGCCTGTTGACCTACAATTGATATAAGGAGTTAAAATTTTGGAAATATAATCAAGTTTTTTCTGTTTTGTGTCGCTGACTCGGAGCGATGCCCATCCACCAATCACGTGAAAAAAATTTCAACCAGATCAGAAACGACAATAAGTCGGTTTGCATCCTGCTCCACATTTTCCTTAAATAAAAAATCAGTCAAGAGTTGTAACAATTTAGCCTAAGCGCACAGCGAGGGTGAAATTTTTTGAAAATTTTATACCTAATAAAATTAGCAAAGAAACACTTTTCTAGATGATTCATCCTTCTTTTGGATTTTTAAAAAATTCCGGAGAAAATTTCAAAATTCCTTAACATTTCTCTGATTTTTCCAGATTTTCAGAATTCTCTGACTTTTTTAGGTTTTCCAGAAAGTGGACGCCCTGATGATATACAAAATGTAAAATAATTTATTTACTTGTTGATTTATAATACATACTCTCTCATTCCGAATCAGTGAAAAATCACCGATAAACAGTCAGAATTGCAGCACAGGAAAAATAGGGATTTTTCACTGATTATTCAAAGAATTTCACAGATTTTTCAGTGAATTTCATAAATATCACTGAGTTTTCAGTGAATTTTCACTGATTTCCAGTGATTTTTTTCACTGATTTGTTTTCAGTGAAAAAATTTTCACTGATTTTCTCCTGTGCTGCAATTCTGACTGTTTCTCAGTGAATTTCGGTAATTTTCACTGATTTATAATTGAGAGAGTAGGTACCTACTTGCTCAATAAATTTGAGAAAGGCTCAAACCAAAAACTTTATTTTTTGAAAAACATCTCGCGAGTTTTTTTCAAGAAAAATGTCCAATTTGTTCATACTAATTTAGATACGTTTAGGCACTTTCAGCTTAGATTGGAGCCTTTTTTTTTCGACTTCGGTACAAATTCACCCTCTAAAAAAAAAATTAGATCCGGCATTTTTCTCGAGTATTTTGGCATTAATCATAATTTTTAATTAATATTCCTCTTTAGTTCCCAAATAAAAAATATAAAGCGCGATAAAGGTCGTTGTTAAGAACCGAAGACACCCTTTAAAGTTAACTTCTTGCTTTGGAAATTTTCCAAGCATGGTGCAGCAATTAACGCTGCAAAGAATTATAATTACGTGTAATTACTATTAAAAAATTATTATTTGGTAACTAAACTCTCCCATTTAGCATGCAATTTCTATGAAACGTGTTGTGCGATGTTTCGCAAAGCATCATAGAATACCTACAGTGTAATACAAGTACATAATTCTTGTTTGAAAAATAGCGAAGTGGGCGAATTCGAACGTAGCAGTGTTTTCTTTTGAAGTATCCAGAGGTACTTGTACATATACACCGCAGGTTTGTATAATTGTTTATAAAAGGTTTAACTGTGGCTAATTTAGCATGATTAACAATTTGTACATAATAAACATACGTGTTCGAGGTAAAAGCCGTGAAGAAACCAGAAGTGGATACCTAGATGAAAATAATGCAATGAACGATCCGACATTTTCGAATGGTGTTGTTAGGTTCACATTGACCAGCGAGTACGTGGTTCGAACTGTTGCTTCTTTTCTATAATATTTCCTTTTCTCTCGATTCATTATTTTCAAAATGAAATAAAGCTCGGTTATAATTTCGTTGGTTTTGGCCTCGAAATGATGAAATAGCGTTCAAGTTAGATCGCAGTTGAATTTACTCGAAAGTTCTAAAAGCTGATTTCTTAATTCGCTCCAGTAGAAAAATAATGGTAAATATTTAAATAAAAAGAAAACTCGAGAGCGGGAAAAGACGCGAATACAAGTTGGGTAATATATTCAGCGCGAAATAAAGTCATCAATCAAAGCATAACTTCGTCGATACTTCGGATAAGCATATAACCAACCCTTTTCTTTCGAAATAACAAATTCATCGCGAACTCATCGAAATTCACGCAACGTTTCCGCAAACTCGACTTAATTGTTTCTTCAAACTAGATTTTTCCTTCTCGTTCAGGGTGAAAAAAACACATCGATAATCGTATCAAAAATTTCATCTTTCATCCGGCAACTTGGTTCGAAGAAGAGGGGTTCTTAAGATTCGTATTTATACGAAGTGCCACCAGAACTTCGGATTGTAGGACAATGTGAACCTGGCTTTTTTTTCTTATCGAGCATGTCCTGAAACGAAAAACCGTTTAAAAGACGCGTAACCATGTCGGCTAATTTGGGATGAAAAATTTGATAGGATATGGCCTATTATACCATCGTGCCCAGCCGACCTCTCTCTTTCGTGTACACCGTAGTAATTCGTACTATTATCGTCATTTACAAGCGTTCATCATCGGTTGAATTAACGTTTAAAATTAATACTTTCGGGTTATCGGGTATTGTACGAGGATGTAGGTATTGGAAATTTTCCAACACTGGGTGAAAATTGATCCATATAAATCTCGAGTGCAGATGCTGAATGCATATACCTATGTAGATTAGATTAGGTAGAGGTATGTAAGTAGAATCTAGGTACCTAGATGCATACAAATACGCGGGCGTGGCTAATGGCGAAATTGGTTATCGCTTTAAATACATTACAAATGACGAATTAATTTAGTTCCACGTGCGTTGATTTGTGCAGTCGCGATAAAGTTTCAAGTCGTACCTACATTATGATTTAGGTAGCAGGGTGGAGCGAAAAAGTGAAAATATAATGTTAATTTGGCTCATTTTTGGATAATTTATTAATTTTCATCTTCCTTTGAATAATTTTAATATTTTTGTGCTCATAAGCGGAGATAGGGGGGGGGGCTGAAGCCCCCCAAATCATTTTCGTGTGTATCAAATGAGCACGAAATTTCGTTGAAAAACTTTGAAAAGGATGCAATTTTTACTCCAAAGTAATGGAATTTTTCATTCAACAAACCTTTAAAAATAGAATTATTTTCTTTCTGGAAATCGGAAATTTTTCAAATCTTAACCCTCGCTTCGCTGGGGCATGTGGAACCAAAGGATAAATTATCAATGTGACGAATTTCCTGTTTTTTTCAAGCTACGAAGATGGTCTTTTTAATATCTAACGAAAATAATTAGGTGATATGAGCAATCAGCAAATTGAATTGCACACTAGCACGAAAATGTAAGAAATAAAAAAAAATACAAATTTTTATTCTTGTTCAAAACTACAAAAAAAGCACAAAATTTCGTTTAAAAACTTCGAAAAGGACGAAATTTTTACTCCTAAGTATGGATTTATTCACTCAACAAACCATTAAAAATGAAATTGTTTTCTTTCTAAAAATTGACAATTTTTCAAATCTTCGCCCTCGCTTCGCTCGGGCATATTAAATCTAAAATATTTAATAAGAAATGGAGGTTGAAGATTTCACTTCCTCTTCAATAAGTACTAAAATATTGATTTAAAAAATGAAAATATTTCAGTTTTGGATTTTTTTTCCAAAAATTTTCGCCCTCGCAAACGTCTTTAAAAAAGAATTCAGCAAAAAATTGCTTAAAAATAGAGGAAGGTTTTTTGGAAGGGGGGGGGGTGGTCATCAAAAATGAACATTTTTGTTTCGTGTTTTTCATTCCTTTTTAACTGGGGCACAAGCCCCCCTCCCAAAGTTATGTTCTATCTTCGCCTATGTTTGTGCTCAGAAAAGATCAGAAAGATGAAATAAAAACTAACCAATGACCCTTGGGGCTTCCCAGAGGGGGTTCTTTGGGGGTAAAACCTCCCCATAGGTAAAATCTTCTAATTTTTTCTCAAGTTGGCAACACTGTGACGTCACATTGATAGTTGACTCGACCATATTTTTATCTGTGACAAATTTTATAACCCTGACCTTGTAGGTTACTCAAGGGACAATTTATATGCTCAAAAGATGTCAGCAGTATGAAACTTGAATTGGTCAAAGTGACAGCACCCTTGTGACAACAAAGAAAAAAAGCAAGATGTTGTAAGAATGTCACCAATGCCAACATTGTCGTGTGTAGAAGCCGCCTACGATTTTGGGGATTTCCAAGGGGTTTTGAAAAAAACTTTCTCTTCTAATCAACATAATTTAAAAGAGGCGAGAAGTGAGCCAAAAAAAAACTCTGCTCGACCCCTCGCTCCCCAACACCACGCCGCCCCTCGCCGCTCCCTCCCAATGTACCCATGTGGTTCCAAATTTTCAAACAAGCAGGGTCGCAGGCGACCTGGCAATAGGGTCCCCGGAATTTGACTATTATTTTAAAAAATTGTCAAAATTCAACATACTCGGAAAAAAATTTGAGTCGATTTTTTTTTTAAATGTATGAACTATGAAGTAAAGACCAATTAATATTGATGAAGCTTCTGGGATGAAAATAAATTAGGTCTAGGTCCATTTTTCTTCACACGGGTTTTGGTTATTACTTAGCATTGGTCGTCAAGTTGAAAAAAAATTTCAAAAAATTCTTTCTTTCCAAAATTCTGGGTTGGAAATTTTGAGAAATATAATTTAAATTGGAAAAAATGTTGAGAAAAAGAAAAAACGCAAAATTGTATAACATTTCGGGAAAATTTGAAATTGGAAAAAAATTGTTGAAATTAAACTGAAATTGGACTTCAGAAAAAGGAACTACTCCACACAAAACAAAATGAATAAAATAAATTTTCGTTATTTATTTCTCTCTTCTAATTGGTTTACTAACACGATGCAGCTTGACGTCATCGAGGTATAAGCCAATCAGATTCTTCAATCGATCTAAAGAAAATCGCAAAGATGATGAATGAGTGATTTTAATAGGGCTCCTCGGCCTCCGAACGCCGGGAACCCTAAAAAAGGACAAAATTTGAAAATAAAAAAAAGAAGGAAAAAAAGATCGTGAATTTAAATTGGGGAAAAAAGATAACAAGACACGCGTATATGATGAGATTAGGCTAACGGTTACGTTGCTGTTTCACTTTATTTTCGTTTCTATTCTATAAAAGTGTGAAAATTTTCATTTTTGAGACCTGAAATTACTGAATTAAGAACCCAATATTGCATCTTTTTTTCAGTTTACAATGACCTATTAGAAAAATAGGAGGGAGCGAAAATTGACATTTTTCTCTTCATTTATTCATTTTTCAATACTGTATAAATAATTTGAAATAATTTTTTCCCGTACAGTAAAATAAAAGTAGTAAATTCTGATTTTTCCCAATCCTATTTCTTGTTTGAAAAATTTCAAGGTAACACCCACATTCTAAAATATATTGAATGAATTTATTAGCTGAGGATCTTCACCGAGAAAATCTGCCACAATATATGTATATCTTCGGGGTAAAATACTCTAATTTTCCTACTGCATTGGCGATAACGCAATACAACCTACACGTTTAAAATACGTGCCTATGGTAAGACGTTGATAAATTTCGTACACCCAATTTCATCTTAAAATATACGGAACAGACGAGCCAGCCGCTAAAGAGTCAACAAATTAACAAATTTCCGGGGTAAAAACACCTCTTAAACGAGCTCTTTGATGATACGTAGCATCACGGTTTCACGAACATCGCGTTCAGATAAAATTATAACGCGCCTAAAATAGCTCGCGGGTCTTTGAGAAACTCAACTTTTCTTATACTTCCCCTTTTCACCATTCGTACATTCGAACAAATTAATTTCTGCTAACTTTTGTAATATTTACAAGTAAAAGGTAACGAGTAAATTTAATGAACATCGAATTGAAAGAAGACGATAAAATTCATTCACACACCCGGAATTTAAAAGGCCGCCGCGCCCCATCATGCGGAAAAGTTATCATTTAACCAAGTTCACAAGGCGCGTATAAGGCTGCCTTTTTGAACCATCAACCGGTGCTGTTGCTGTGTAGTATTTTTATTCAAAGGCGCCGCGGCCTTCGCTATAGGTTTTCCATTTAGACGAGAAATTATTCGTATAGATATTCTCGTGCTTAGAATAAGCCCGGTATTCACGGCGTCGCGTAAAAAATTTTTTCTATAAAAAAAATCTCATTAATTTTATGAAGAGAAAAAATTTCCCAGTAATTATATCCTTTCGTACTCGCAGTTGCGTATCTGTCGAGGCGAAAGCTTCCTACTTTGAATTTATTTCAGGATGGAGAGCTTTTCATCACTTAAAAGCGATCATTCGAATGCATTACCTATTAGAATAGGACTAAGAATTAAAAAATTCTCCGATTTTGATAATTTTTCAATATTTTTTGGTCTACCTATACTCTGATTTTCCGAGCCCATAGATTTTTGGAAGTGAGGTTATGGTTTCTCTGAGCCTAAGTGGGGTATTTTTGAAATGATATGGTTTTTACCTCATCCCTCTCTCCGACAGATTATTTCTTTTAGATCCTTGAGCTGTGATTTCAAATTTGTGGATCAAATATTCCCGATCAACTTTTCATCGTAAAGTGCTCAAATTTTCGTTTTAAATGTCTCAAAAAAATATACCTAAACTGGCGTTAAAATGGTTCTAATCTAATAAAAAAATTACCTATTTAAAAAAATGGGATGGTACCTATTCAAAATGTGATGAAAGTTAGGTATTGAAATATCGTATAGGTAAGTAATTGTTTGAAAGGCATTTTACATAATTTCAGGCCTATTTTTACAAAAATTCAACAACAAGTATTTTACACACTTTTATGACATTTCGAATAACTTTGTGAAAATTTACACATTTCTAATAAAATTTAGCCAATCTTTTAGTCCCAGTATTACCAACTTTGGTTAAATATTTAACGATCTGTTGAAGATTTTTCCAATCAAAAAATGTTTAAAGTGGGATCTTGACAATCTTGAGACACAAGAGCCCTCAATTTTGACCAAGAATTTTAAAAAATATAAAAATCGAAGTAACACGTCAATTACTACAAAATCCGAAGACTCTGAGTTCGAATATGCGCTGAATTTTTTCATCCGATCCCTCTGAACCTCCCCATCAGCCCCTTGATAAAGTCAAAATTCCAAAATTAAAAAAAATCGTGTGACGTGTCATTTGTTAGGTTTCTGAGGGCACCGAGTTCGAATAGCTTATTTTTTAGATTTGACCCCTCATTGCCCCTTTGACAATTAAGACATATCCCCCTCCATCTTGAAAAAAGTGTACAAAAATAAAAATTGCTCGTGGCACATCGATTCTCACTACTTTGAGTTTGAGGTCACCGAGTTCCAATATCGACTTAATTTTTCGATCAGAACCTCATTGCCGCACTCCAAGCCGACCCCTTCCTTGACGATTGGTGAGGGGGAGGGGGTCAAATTAAAAAATTAAATCGTTACGCTATTTTTATTTTTTTGTACGTAAAATCCGACTTCATACTTGGTTCGAATTGATATAGAATGATCCGGATTGTGATAGAACTTTTGGGACAATCTAGGTAACTATATGTACTTGTTCAAAATATTTTTTGAATTTTTTTCACCCAATATTTTAACAATTACAGTCAGTAGCGTAACTGGACGTCCCTTCTTGGGGGAGAGGGGGGTTAGAAATACAGTGGTGTTGGAAGATTTTTGGGGGGAGGGGGTAAAAATTGGGTTTGGAGACTTGGAATATCAGAAGGATTTTGCACTGTCGCGTCGTTTCAAATCGATTAATAGAATTATGTACAAAAAAGACATTTTTTCGTGTTTTAATGCTTTGAATATCCCCAAAAGATGAAATGAGGGGGTACTTTTTAAATTTTGTACCCTGGCCGCCGATTTCGGGGGAACAATGTACTCCTTGAACCCCATTTTCCGACACCACTGATAGAATACAAAGAATAGGTATATTTTACAACGTTCAATTATCAGTTTTCATTAAATAACAAAGAAATGCAAAAGGGAGGGGGTCGTGAAAAACTGACATACAAGTTTACTCACACTGAATAATAAAAGTTGTTGTGAAAACCCCTTAAAAAATACGAAAAATAAAAAAAAATTAGATTTTCAATGATTTATTTTTTTCGTAGAAGTGAAATTTGATAACTTGAAGAGGCGAAGTGATACTTATTAGGGGAACCCTGCAATAGCGCCAAACTAGCGAAAAAGGATACCCGTGATTGCGCCGAATGGATTTGATTAAAATGAACAAATTTTTCCATCCTTCACGAAATTAAACCTAACTTTTTTAAAAAAATAGTACAGTAGCACATGATTTTCATTTGAAAAGTGAAATTATAAAATAATGCAACAGGAAGTACGACACACAGTGGGCTAGGAAACCCTATAAAACGCTCGTTCTACTCAAAATCTCTGAAAGGTAATTTAAAAAGTAGTCATATTATGTTTTCAGGGTCGTAAATTAAAAATATAATGAAAAAAAATTGCCGAAGTGTTGGTGAGGCAAGGCGAGAGGGGTTCAAATTGAAATTTTAGTATAGTATCGAGTAATATGTCAAAATATGTATTTTCGAGATTGTAAATTACGAAATTTGTGCTAAAAAAAATTTGAGGAGTGGTGGTAAGGCAGCAGGAAGGGTTTTAATTGAAATTTTACCATGGTATGACCTCCTCTCCCCTGCCTCGCCACTACTCCTAATAATTTTTTAAGAAACGACATTTTTTCAATTTTCTAAGGTGATTTTTGAAAAAATCCAAAAATGACATTTTCACAATTTCTCCAAAAATCGTCGTTTTTTGTCGTTTTTTGTCGTTTCTTCAAGAAACGACACTTTTTCGGTCTTCTGAGGTGATTTTTGAAAAAACCCGAGAATGACATTTTCACAATTTCTCCAAAAATTGTCGTTTTCAGTCGTTTCTTGTCGTTTCTTCAAGAAACGACACTTTTTCGGTTTGCTGAGGTGATTTTTGAAAAAAATCCAAAAATGGCATTTTCTCCAAAAATTGTCGTTTTCAGTCGTTTCTTGTCGTATCTTCAAGAAACGACACGTTTTCGGTCTTCTGAGGGGATTTTTGAAAAAATCCAAAAATGGCATTTTTACAATTTATCCAAAAATCGTCGTTTTCTATTTAAAATCAAAATTTGGCATTTTCCAAAATTTCCCTAAAATTGTCGTTTTTAGTCGTTTTTCGTCGTTTCTTCAAGAAACGACACTTTTTAGGCCTCCGGAGGTGATTTTTGAAAAAATCCAAATTTGGCATTTTCCAAAATTTTCCTAAAATTGTCGTTTTTAGTCGTTTTTTCAAGAAACGACACTTTTTGGGCCTCCAGAGGTGATTTTTGAAAAAATCCAAATTTGGCATTTTCCAAAATTTTCCTAAAATTGTCGTTTTTAGTCGTTTTTTGTCGTTTCTTCAAGAAACGACACTTTTTGGGCCTCCGGAGGTGATTTTTGAAAAAATCCAAATTTGGCATTTTCCAAAATTTTCCTAAAATTGTCGTTTTTAGTCGTTTTTTGTCGTTTTTTCAAGTAACGACACTTTTTAGGCCTCCGGAGGTGATTTTTGAAAAAATCCAAATTTGGCATTTTCCAAAATTTTCCTAAAATTGTCGTTTTTAGTCGTTTTTTGTCGTTTCTTCAAGAAACGACACTTTTTGGGCCTCCTGAGGTGATTTTTGAAAAAATCCAAATTTGGCATTTTCCAAAATTTCCCTAAAATTTTCGTTTTTAGTCGTTTCTACAAGAAACGACACTTTTTGGGCCTCCTGAGGTGATTTTTGAAAAAATCCAAATTTGGCATTTTCCAAAATTTCCCTAAAATTGTCGTTTTTAGTCGTTTTTCGTCGTTTCTTCAAGAAACGACACTTTTTAGGCCTCCGGAGGTGATTTTTGAAAAAATCCAAATTTGGCATTTTCCAAAATTTTCCTAAAATTGTCGTTTTTAGTCGTTTTTTGTCGTTTCTTCAAGAAACGACACTTTTTAGGCCTCCGGAGGTGATTTTTGAAAAAATCCAAATTTGGCATTTTCCAAAATTTCCCTAAAATCGTCGTTTTTAGTCGTTTTTTGTCGTTTCTTCAAGAAACGACACTTTTTGGGCCTCCAGAGGTGATTTTTGAAAAAATCCAAATTTGGCATTTTCCAAAATTTCCCTAAAATTGTCGTTTTTAGTCGTTTTTCGTCGTTTCTTCAAGAAACGACACTTTTTGGGCCTCCTGAGGTGATTTTTGAAAAAATCCAAATTTGGCATTTTCCAAAATTTTCCTAAAATTGTCGTTTTTTGTCGTTTCTTCAAGAAACGACACTTTTTGGGCCTCCAGAGCTGATTTTTGAAAAAATCCAAATTGGCATTTTCCAAAATTTTCCTAAAATCGTCGTTTTTAGTCGTTTTTTCAAGAAACGACACTTTTTGGGCCTCCAGAGGTGATTTTTGAAAAAATTCAAATTTGGCATTTTCTAAAATTTCCCTAAAATCGTCGTTTTTAGTCGTTTTTTGTCGTTTCTTCAAGAAACGACACTTTTTGGGCCTCCAGAGGTGATTTTTGAAAAAATCCATATTTGGCATTTTCCAAAATTTTCCTAAAATTGTCGTTTTTAGTCGTTTTTCGTCGTATCTTCAAGAAACGACACTTTTTAGGCCTCCGGAGGTGATTTTTGAAAAAATCAAAATTTGGCATTTTCCAAAATTTTCCCAAAATTGTCGTTTTTAGTCGTTTTTTGTCGTTTCTTCAAGAAACGACACTTTTTGGGCCTCCAGAGGTGATTTTTGAAAATATCCAAATTTGGCATTTTCCAAAATTTTCCTAAAATCGTCGTTTCTAGTCGTTTTTTGTCGTTTCTTCAAGAAACGACACTTTTTGGGCCTCCGGAGGTGATTTTTGAAAAAATCCAAATTTGGCATTTTCCAAAATTTTCCTAAAATTTTCGTTTTTAGTCGTTTTTTGTCGTTTCTTCAAGAAACGACACTTTTTAGGCCTCCGGAGGTGATTTTTGAAAAATCCAAATTTGGCATTTTCCAAAATTTCCCTAAAATCGTCGTTTTTAGTCGTTTTTTGTCGTTTCTTCAAGAAACGACACTTTTTGGGCCTCCAGAGTTGATTTTTGAAAAAATCAAAATTTGGCATTTTCCAAAATTTTCCTAAAATCGTCCGTTTCTAGTCGTTTTTCGTCGTTTCTTCAAGAAACGACACTTTTTGAGCCTCCGGAGGTGATTTTTGAAAAAATCCAAAGTTGGCATTTTCCAAAATTTTTCTAAAATCGTCGCTTCTAGTCGTTTTTCGTCGTTTCTTCAAGAAACGACACTTTTTGGGCCTCCGGAGGTGATTTTTGAAAAAATCCAAATTTGGCATTTTCCAAAATTTTCCTAAAATTGTCGTTTTTAGTCGTTTTTCGTCTTTTCTTCAAGAAACGACACTTTTTAGGCCTCCGGAGGTGATTTTTGAAAAAATCCAAATTTGGCATTTTCCAAAATTTTCCCAAAATTGTCGTTTTTAGTCGTTTTTCGTCGTTTCTTCAAGAAACGACACTTTTTAGGCCTCCGGTGGTGATTTTTGAAAAAATCCAAATTTGGCATTTTCCAAAATTTTCCCAAAATCGTCGTTTTTAGTCGTTTTTTGTCGTTTCTTCAAGAAACGACACTTTTTCGGTCACCTGAGGTGATTTTTGAAAAAACCCGAAAATGACATTTTCACAATTTCTCCAAAAATTGTCGTTTTCAGTCGTTTCTTGTCGTTTCTTCAAGAAACGACACTTTTTCGGTTTGCTGAGGTGATTTTTGAAAAAAATCCAAAAATGGCATTTTCTCCAAAAATTGTCGTTTTCAGTCGTTTCTTGTCGTATCTTCAAGAAACGACACTTTTTAGGCCTCCGGTGGTGATTTTTGAAAAAATCCAAATTTGGCATTTTCCAAAATTTTCCCAAAATCGTCGTTTTTAGTCGTTTTTTGTCGTTTCTTCAAGAAACGACACTTTTTCGGTCTTCTGAGGTGATTTTTGAAAAAACCCGAGAATGACATTTTCACAATTTCTCCAAAAATTGTCGTTTTCAGTCGTTTCTTGTCGTTTCTTCAAGAAACGACACTTTTTCGGTTTGCTGAGGTGATTTTTGAAAAAAATCCAAAAATGGCATTTTCTCCAAAAATTGTCGTTTTCAGTCGTTTCTTGTCGTATCTTCAAGAAACGACACTTTTTAGGCCTCCGGAGGTGATTTTTGAAAAAATCCAAATTTGGCATTTTCCAAAATTTTCCTAAAATTGTCGTTTTTAGTCGTTTTTCGTCGTTTCTTCAAGAAACGACACTTTTTGTGCCTCCAGAGGTGATTTTTGAAAAAATCCTAATTTGGCATTTTCCAAAATTTTCCTAAAATTGTCGTTTTTTGTCGTTTCTTCAAGAAACGACACTTTTTGGGCCTCCAGAGCTGATTTTTGAAAAAATCCAAATTGGCATTTTCCAAAATTTTCCTAAAATCGTCGTTTTTAGTCGTTTTTTCAAGAAACGACACTTTTTGGGCCTCCAGAGGTGATTTTTGAAAAAATTCAAATTTGGCATTTTCAAAAATTTCCCTAAAATCGTCGTTTTTAGTCGTTTTTTGTCGTTTCTTCAAGAAACGACACTTTTTGGGCCTCCAGAGGTGATTTTTGAAAAAATCCAAAGTTGACATTTTCAAAAATTTTCCTAAAATTGTCGTTTTTAGTCGTTTTTTGTCGTTTCTTCAAGAAACGACACTTTTTCGGCCTCCAGAGATGATTTTTGAAAAAACCAAAAAATGACATTTTCCAAATTTTCTCTAAAATCGTCATTTTTAGTCGTTTTTTGTCGTTTTTTCAAGAAACGACACTTTTTGGGCCTCCAGAGGTGATTTTTGAAAAAATCCAAATTTGACATTTTCCAAAATTTCCCTAAAATCGTCGTTTTTAGTCGTTTTTTGTCGTTTCTTCAAGAAACGACACATTTTGGGCCTCCGGAGGTTATTTTTGAAAAAATCCAAATTTGGCATTTTCCAAAATTTCCCTAAAATTGTCGTTTTTAGTCGTTTCTAGTCGTTTCTTCAAGAAACGACACTTTTTAGGCCTCCGGAGGTGATTTTTGAAAAAAACCAAATTTGGCATTTTCCAAAATTTCCCTAAAATCGTCGTTTTTATTCGTTTCTAGTCGTTTCTTCAAGAAACGACACTTTTTGGGCCTCCTAATTTAATTTTTGAAAAAATCCAAATTTGGCATTTTCCAAAATTTCCCTAAAATCGTCGTTTCTAGTCGTTTTTCGTCGTTTCTTCAAGAAACGACACTTTTTGAGCCTCCGGAGGTGATTTTTGAAAAAATCCAAATTTGGCATTTTCCAAAATTTTTCTAAAATCGTCGTTTTTAGTCGTTTTTCGTCGTTTCTTCAAGAAACGACACTTTTTGGGCCTCCGGAGGTAATTTTTGAAAAAATCCAAATTTGGCATTTTCCAAAATTTCCCTAAAATTGTCGTTTTTAGTCGTTTTTAGTCGTTTCTTCAAGAAACGACACTTTTTGGGCCTCCGGAGGTGATTTTTGAAAAAATCCAAATTTGGCATTTTCCAAAATTTCCCTAAAATTGTCGTTTTTAGTCGTTTTTTGTCGTTTCTTCAAGAAACGACACTTTTTGGGCCTCCGGAGGTGATTTTTGAAAAAATCCAAATTTGGCATTTTCCAAAATTTCCCTAAAATCGTCGTTTTTAGTCGTTTTTTGTCGTTTCTTCAAGAAACGACACTTTTTCGGTCTCCTGAGGTGATTTTTGAAAAAACCCGAAAATGACATTTTCACAATTTCTCCAAAAATTGTCGTTTTCAGTCGTTTCTTGTCGTTTCTTCAAGAAACGACACTTTTTCGGTTTGCTGAGGTGATTTTTGAAAAAAATCCAAAAATGGCATTTTCTCCAAAAATTGTCGTTTTCAGTCGTTTCTTGTCGTATCTTCAAGAAACGACACTTTTTAGGCCTCCGGTGGTGATTTTTGAAAAAATCCAAATTTGGCATTTTCCAAAATTTTCCCAAAATCGTCGTTTTTAGTCGTTTTTTGTCGTTTCTTCAAGAAACGACACTTTTTCGGTCTTCTGAGGTGATTTTTGAAAAAACCCGAGAATGACATTTTCACAATTTCTCCAAAAATTGTCGTTTTCAGTCGTTTCTTGTCGTTTCTTCAAGAAACGACACTTTTTCGGTTTGCTGAGGTGATTTTTGAAAAAAATCCAAAAATGGCATTTTCTCCAAAAATTGTCGTTTTTAGTCGTTTCTAGTCGTTTCTTCAAGAAACGACATTTTTTAGGCCTCCGGAGGTGATTTTTGAAAAAAACCAAATTTGGCATTTTCCAAAATTTCCCTAAAATCGTCGTTTTTAGTCGTTTTTCGTCGTTTCTTCAAGAAACGACACTTTTTGGGCCTCCGGAGGTGATTTTTGAAAAAATCCAAATTTGTCATTTTCCAAAATTTCCCTAAAATCGTCGTTTTTTGTCGTTTTTTGTCGTTTCTTCAAGAAACGACACTTTTTGGGCCTCCGGAGGTGATTTTTGAAAAAATCAAAATTTGGCATTTTCCAAAATTTCCCTAAAATCGTCGTTTTTAGTCGTTTTTCGTCGTTTCTTCAATAAACGACACTTTTTGGGCCTCCGGAGGTGATTTTTGAAAAAATCCAAATTTGGCATTTTCCAAAATTTTCCTAAAATTGTCGTTTTTAGTCGTTTTTTGTCGTTTCTTCAAGAAACGACACTTTTTGGGCCTCCAGAGGTGATTTTTGAAAAAATCCAAATTTGGCATTTTCCAAAATTTCCCTAAAATCGTCGTTTTTAGTCGTTTTTTGTCGTTTCTTCAAGAAACGACACTTTTTTGGTCTCCTGAGGTGATTTTTGAAAAAACCCAAAAATTATATTTTCACAATTTCTCCAAAAATCGTCGTTTTCTGTCGTTTCTTGTCGTTTCTTCAAAAAGCGACACTTTTTTGGTCTCCTGAGGTGATTTTTGAAAAAATCCAAATTTGGCATTTTCACAATTTCTCCAAAAATTGTCGTTTTCAGTCGTTTCTTGTCGTTTCTTCAAGAAACGACACTTTTTCGGTTTGCTGAGGTGATTTTTGAAAAAATCCAAAAATGACATTTTTACTATTTTTCCAAAAATCGTCGTTTTCTGTCGTTTCTTATCGTTTCTTCAAGAAACGACACTTTTTCGGTCTCCGTAGGTGATTTTTGAAAAAATCCAAATTTGGCATTTTCCAAAATTTTCCTAAAATTGTCGTTTTAAGTCGTTTTTCGTCGTTTCTTGAAGAAACGACACTTTTTGGGCCTCCAGAAGTGATTTTTGAAAAAATCCAAATTTGGCATTTTCAAAAATTTCCTTAAAATCGTCGTTTTTAGTCGTTTTTTGTCGTTTCTTCAAGAAACGACACTTTTTTGGCCTCCAGAGGTGATTTTTGAAAAAATCCAAAGGGCCTGGTAGGATAAGGGGGTCGAATCTGCCCTGGAAAGCTTTTCGATTGATTCCACGGCCAAAAGGTGGACCCTATCGAGAAAAAATTTTGACAAAATTTTTGGACCCCCACCCCGCCCCCTTTCCGAGATATAGGCAAAAACGTGTTTTTCGGGTTTTATTTTTTTTCTCGCGTTGTTTTCAAGATAAAAAGTTGAAATTTTTCCTGTGACTTCTTGTCAGTAGGGGGTATACACAGGAATTTTTTCAATTTTTTCCGATCACTTCTCTTCGAGTTACGCGGTTTTGAAATTTTCAAATCGCCATATCTCGAAAATGCGACTAGAGTCAATCACGAAATTTTTTTAAAAGATGTATTTTTGTAGTAGGAATATACCATAAAAATTTCAGAATTTTTCAAGTGGTGGAACGTGGTCAAAAAAATTTAAAACCGCATTGGTATTGTGTAAAACGCGTGAAACATCTCGGGAGCGCGAAACACTACTCCACGGTGACGCGTGGAAGAAGCAACGTACGTTTCGCGTTCAAAACTACGTGTACCTAATAATGTGCAATTAATTCGGACATTTCGGGTTTGAAAGTTTAATAAGCCCAGAAGGGTATTATTTTAACATCCACGAACTTCCCTAAAATCAGTGAGTATTTTGTACCCTCTTTTGGGAGGAGAGGGGTTCAAATTCTGGGTTTTTGGCTATAATTTACAAAATCACGCATTTTACGAAAAAAAAAAAAGGTTGAAACAAGAATAATTGTAGAGCATTAGAAAAATGAACAATGTTGCTATTCACAATTCTTCTTTAGGGCTCAAGGAGCGGAGCTTTTATGATAATTTGACCCCTGTATCTAAATTGAGCTCCAGGGGGGAGGGGGTTCAAAAATCTAAATTTCATCAAATTTGGGCATTGGAATCGACAATGGTGGCGTTGGAGAATTTTTCCGAGTGATGATCGCAGTAATATTATGAGTGGGTATCATGGCTGCTCAGATAAAAAATTTACCCACCCCCCCCCCGTATTTTCAACCAAATCATTCGTTCTGGTTTCTCATAAATCTTACCGGCACCAGTGTGAAATTCGGCAAAAATTGCAAAAAAAAATAGTACCTAACTTAAATGACATTTTTTGAGTCGGAAGGTAACCAAAAAATCAGTTTTTTCTTCAATATAAGTTATAGAAATCATTCCTCTATTTTTTTAAAAATATTGAATGTTTGATTACTTTAAGAAATTAATTTTTTTGTTCAGTTCAGATTTTTTTGGTCTAAAAATTCTACATTGCTTGTTTTAAACAAGCGATACCTATTCAAAAAATGTTCAGTAAGTGATTGAATAATAAATAACGCGTATATGTATAAGCCGGGTATAGAATCTAGCAAACAGTGTCGAACAAGTGGGTTTCTAGGGTTTTTGTGGGAACTGAACTCGATTTTAATAATAATTTGACCCCTGCACCCTAACTGGATGTGGGAGTAACAAAAAAATTAATTTCTGAAAGTAATCGAACATTCAATATTTTTAAAAAAATAGAGGAATGATTTCTATAACTTATATTGAAGAAAAAACTGATTTTTTGGTTACCTTCCGACTCAAAAAATGTCATTTAAGTTAGGTACTATTTTTTTTGCAATTTTTGCCGAATTTCACACTGGTGCCGGTAAGATTTATGAGAAACCAGAACGAATGATTTGGTTGAAAATACTGGGGGGGGGGTGGGTAAATTTTTTATCTGAGCAGCCATGATACCCACTCATAATATTACTGCGATCATCACTCGGAAAAATTCTCCAACGCCACCATTGTCGATTCCAATGCCCAAATTTGATGAAATTTAGATTTTTGAACCCCCTCCCCCCTGGAGCTCAATTTAGATACAGGGGTCAAATTATCATAAAAGCTCCGCTCCTTGAGCCCTAAAGAAGAATTGTGAATAGCAACATTGTTCATTTTTCTAATGCTCTACAATTATTCTTGTTTCAACCTTTTTTTTTTTTCGTAAAATGCGTGATTTTGTAAATTATAGCCAAAAACCCAGAATTTGAACCCCTCTCCTCCCAAAAGAGGGTACAAAATACTCACTGATTTTAGGGAAGTTCGTGGATGTTAAAATAATACCCTTCTGGGCTTATTAAACTTTCAAACCCGAAATGTCCGAATTAATTGCACATTATTAGGTACACGTAGTTTTGAACGCGAAACGTACGTTGCTTCTTCCACGCGTCACCGTGGAGTAGTGTTTCGCGCTCCCGAGATGTTTCACGCGTTTTACACAATACCAATGCGGTTTTAAATTTTTTTGACCACGTTCCACCACTTGAAAAATTCTGAAATTTTTATGGTATATTCCTACTACAAAAATACATCTTTTAAAAAAATTTCGTGATTGACTCTAGTCGCATTTTCGAGATATGGCGATTTGAAAATTTCAAAACCGCGTAACTCGAAGAGAAGTGATCGGAAAAAATTGAAAAAATTCCTGTGTATACCCCCTACCGACAAAAAGTCACAGGAAAAATTTCAACTTTTTATCTTGAAAACAACGCGAGAAAAAAAATAAAACCCGAAAAACACGTTTTTGCCTATATCTCGGAAAGGGGGCGGGGTGGGGGTCCAAAAATATTGTCAAAATTTTTTCTCGATAGGGTCCACCTTTTGGCCGTGGAATCAATCGAAAAGCTTTCCAGGGCAGATTCGATCCCCTTATCCTACCAGGCCCTTTGGCATTTTCACAATTTCTCCAAAAATTGTCGTTTTTAGTCGTTTCTTGTCGTTTCTTCAAGAAACGACACTTTTTCGGTCTCCTGAGGTGATTTTTGAAAAAATTCAAAAATGGCATTTTTACTATTTCTCCAAAAATCGTCGTTTTCTGTCGTTTCTTATCGTTTCTTCAAGAAACGACACTTTTTCGGTCTCCGTAGGTGATTTTTGAAAAAATCCAAATTTGGCATTTTCCAAAATTTTCCTAAAATTGTCGTTTTAAGTCGTTTTTCGTCGTTTCTTCAAGAAACGACACTTTTTAGGCCTCTGGAGGTGATTTTTGAAAAAATCCAAATTTGGCATTTTCCAAAATTTTCCTAAAATTGTCGTTTTCAGTCGTTTTTTGTCGTTTCTACAAGAAACGACACTTTTTAGGCCTCCGGAGGTGATTTTTGAAAAAATCCGAATTGGCATTTTCCAAAATTTTCCTGAAATCGTCGTTTTTAGTCGTTTTTTAAAGAAACGACACTTTTTGGGCCTCCAGAAGTGATTTTTGAAAAAATCCAAATTCGGCATTTTCCAAAATTTCCCTAAAATCGTCGTTTTTAGTCGTTTTTCGTCGTTTCTTCAAGAAACGACACTTTTTGGGCCTTCACAGGTGATTTTTGAAAAAATCAAAATTTGGCATTTTACAAAATTTCCCTAAAATCGTCGTTTTTAGTCGTTTTTCGTCGTTTCTTCAAGAAACGACACTTTTTGGGCCTCCGGAGGTGATTTTTGAAAAAATCCAAATTTGGCATTTTCCAAAATTTTCCTAAAATCGTCGTTTTTAGTCGTTTTTTGTCGTTTCTTCAAGAAACGACACTTTTTGGGCCTCCAGAGGTGATTTTTAAAAAAATCAAAATTTGGCATTTTCCAAAATTTTCCTAAAATCGTCGTTTTTAGTCGTTTTTTGTCGTTTCTTCAAAAAACGACACTTTTTGGGCCTCCGGAGGTGATTTTTGAAAAAATCCAAATTTGGCATTTTCCAAAATTTCCCTAAAATTGTCGTTTCTAGTCGTTTTTCGTCGTTTCATCAAGAAACGACACTTTTTGGGCCTCCGGAGGTGATTTTTGAAAAAATCCAAATTTGGCATTTTCCAAAATTTCCCTAAAATTGTCGTTTTTAGTCGTTTTTTGTCGTTTCTTCAAGAAACGACACTTTTTGGGCCTCCGGAGGTGATTTTTGAAAAAATCCAAATTTGGCATTTTCCAAAATTTTCCTAAAATCGTCGTTTTTAGTCGTTTTTTGTCGTTTCTTCAAGAAACGACACTTTTTGGGCCTCCAGAGGTGATTTTTGAAAAAATCAAAATTTGGCATTTTCCAAAATTTCCCTAAAATCGTCGTTTTTAGTCGTTTTTCGTCGTTTCTTCAAGAAACGACACTTTTTGGGCCTCCGGAGGTGATTTTTGAAAAAATCCAAATTTGGCATTTTCCAAAATTTTCCTAAAATTGTCGTTTTTAGTCGTTTTTTTTCGTTTCTTCAAGAAACGACACTTTTTGGGCCTCCGGAGGTGATTTTTGAAAAAATCCAAATTTGGCATTTTCCAAAATTTTCCTAAAATTGTCGTTTTTAGTCGTTTTTCGTCGTTTCTTCAAGAAACGACACTTTTTAGGCCTCCGGAGGTGATTTTTGAAAAAATCCAAATTTGGCATTTTCCAAAATTTTCCTAAAATCGTCGTTTTTAGTCGTTTTTCGTCGTTTCTTCAAGAAACGACACTTTTTGGGCCTCCGGAGGTGATTTTTGAAAAAATCCAAATTTGGCATTTTCCAAAATTTCCCTAAAATCGTCGTTTTTAGTCGTTTTTCGTCGTTTCTTCAAGAAACGACACTTTTTGGGCCTCCAGAGGTGATTTTTGAAAAAATCCAAATTTGGCATTTTCCAAAATTTTCCTAAAATTGTCGTTTTTAGTCGTTTTTTGTCGTTTCTTCAAGAAACGACACTTTTTGGGCCTCCGGAGGTGATTTTTGAAAAAATCCAAATTTGGCATTTTCCAAAATTTCCCTAAAATCGTCGTTTTTAGTCGTTTTTTGTCGTTTCTTCAAGAAACGACACTTTTTGGGCCTCCGGAGGTGATTTTTGAAAAAATCCAAATTTGGCATTTTCCAAAATTTTCCTAAAATCGTCGTTTTTAGTCGTTTTTCGTCGTTTCTTCAAGAAACGACACTTTTTGGGCCTCCGGAGGTGATTTTTGAAAAAATCCAAATTTGGCATTTTCCAAAATTTCCCTAAAATTGTCGTTTTTAGTCGTTTTTTGTCGTTTCTTCAAGAAACGACACTTTTTGGGCCTCCGGTGGTGATTTTTGAAAAAATCCAAATTTGGCATTTTAAAAAAATTTTCTAAAATCGTCGTTTTTAGTCGTTTTTTGTCGTTTCTTGAAGAAACGAGACTTTTTTGGTCTCCTGAGGTGATTTTTGAAAAAACCCAAAAATTATATTTTCACAATTTCTCCAAAAATCGCCATTTTTCGTCGTTTTTTGTCGTTCCTTCAAAAAACGACACTTTTTTGGTCTCCTGAGGTGATTTTTGAAAAAATCCAAATTTGGCATTTTCACAATTTCTCCAAAAATTGTCGTTTTCAGTCGTTTCTTGTCGTTTCTTCAAAAAGCGACACTTTTTCGGTTTGCTGAAGTGATTTTTGAAAAAATCCAAAAATGACATTTTCACAATTTCTTCAAAAATCGTCGTTTTCTGTCGTTTCTTGTCGTTTCTTCAAGAAACGACACTTTTTCGGCCTCCAGAGGTGATTTTTGAAAAAATCCAAATTCGGCATTTTCCAAAATTTCCCTAAAATCGTCGTTTTTAGTCGTTTTTTGTCGTTTCTTCAAGAAACGACACTTTTTGGGCCTCCAGAAGTGATTTTTGAAAAAATCCAAATTTGGCATTTTCAAAAATTTCCCTAAAATCGTCGTTTTTAGTCGTTTTTTGTCGTTTCTTCAAGAAACGACACTTTTTTTGGCCTCCAGAGGTGATTTTTGAAAAAATCCAAAGGGCCTGGTAGGATAAGGGGGTCGAATCTGCCTGGAAAGCTTTTCGATTGATTCCACGGCCAAAAGGTGGACCCTATCGAGAAAAAATTTTGAACAAAATTTTGGACCCCCACCCCGCCCCCTTTCCGAGATATAGGCAAAAACGTGTTTTTCGGGTTTTATTTTTTTTCTCGCGTTGTTTTCAAGATAAAAAGTTGAAATTTTTCCTGTGACTTCTTGTCAGTAGGGGGTATACACAGGAATTTTTTCAATTTTTTCCGATCACTTCTCTTCGAGTTACGCGGTTTTGAAATTTTCAAATCGCCATATCTCGAAAATGCGACTAGAGTCAATCACGAAATTTTTTTAAAAGATGTATTTTTGTAGTAGGAATATACCATAAAAATTTCAGAATTTTTCAAGTGGTGGAACGTGGTCAAAAAAATTTAAAACCGCATTGGTATTGTGTAAAACGCGTGAAACATCTCGGGAGCGCGAAACACTACTCCACGGTGACGCGTGGAAGAAGCAACGTACGTTTCGCGTTCAAAAA